>JAQFZE010000567.1:0-24772 GCA_034695245.1 Dicyrtomina saundersi | reverse complement strand
GTCCCACCAAATCTTAAGAACACAATTTGTACCGCTTACTAAATTTCTGTTGACTTAAACAGTACACCAATCAAACTAAAATGACTAGAAAAATCTAAGCACCGTGTAGTTTCTAGCTTGGCCTTTGTTTTAGATGCAGTTTTAAACTTGAATATTTTCTTTAAAATTGGCAATTTATTAAAACTAATTTAATACTTTGAAGCATAAAAAAAACTGATCGCGAGAAAACTATTTCTGTTTAAGGCTTCTGGCCCATACAACAATGTTGGCGCATACAACAATGTTGATGCTAAATTTTAAAAGAAAATTAAGGTTTTTTTCAAAATATTGCAGAATGATTGTCGATGAATGTATTCACTTTTTGCTATTTAAAATCAACTAGTCATCACCTTTCAAAACATATATGACACTTTAAAATTGGTCCAGCATTTCAAAATACTGTTAAGCTATGTAGATAAAAACAAGGGCTAATGCCCTTCTTCAATGGCAGCCACAACAGCAAAATTAGGAATTTTAAATTTGCCGCAAAATTTTAGCCGACCATATACAAGTTGTAAATTAGGGCGAGGAAGCTGTAAAATGGTTATCTGTGACGACTTACGTACAGGCATTTATATATTGTCAATAAAACCAAAAAGTCAGAATTCGAATTTTTGAATTTCCCGCTAAAACTTTAAATATTGTGGTAAATCAAGATTTCGACCAGTAAATCAGTGAAATTACACTAAAATAATATTATCATTAGAAAGGTAACAAAAAGGCAAATCTAAATAACTTGGTGTTTCAAGCACGATCGTTATTAGTTTTTAAATAGTTTTAAAAAAACATAAATGAAAATTAAAATTTTTTAAGGATTTTGTCGAGTGATATGTCATTCAAAAGCTCTTTGAAAATAAGCAAACACTATTTTTTTTTACTTGTGGCCTAAACAACACATTGAAGAGGAAATTAGAAAATTTAAACACAGTTATCTTGAAAACGTTTTTTTAAAACACTAGCTTCGTTCCGTTATTTAAATTCTACTAATGATTACCTTTCGAATGATATATGGCTCGATGAAATCGGTCTAGTATTGCCAAATTTTCAAAATTCCGGTAAATTACGTAAATAGGTAGTAAAAATAGGTAGTCACGAATATAATATCAAAAATAAAACATCTCACGCCAGTCTTTTTCATTCCTCTTTATTTGGTGCGTTATACGATAATTTACTTATGTTTTGTGGGTGAGGGGCTTAAAGGATATTTTGCGTGACATTATTCTATCCCAACCGTGTATATAATGGTAATGTGATTTCGTTTGGGTGAAAGAATCTAAAAGAAAAATGTATGTGACATTTTTCCTAGGCTGTTTACGTAATTTTAATATGATGATACGTGGTGTTCACAAATTATCTCATTATTTGAGAGGTAGGTATACAAATTAATTTTATTTGCATTATGCTTAGCAATAATGGGAAGGAGTGCGGGTAGGTCAAAAAGTTAATTAAATGTGGTGACATCACTCGTGAACGCACCCTAGCTTTTCATTTTGTAAGTTAATAAAGTACACACAATTTTAAGAGTGATTAATGCTTTTATACACTTTGTATACAATTACAACCTCCTAAAAACAAGAAAGACAACAATGAAAAAAGTATTTGAACATTTCTATGAAATTGAAGCTGCGGCCCAACTAGTTTTGAAAAAATTAAAAAGCGCCAAAATACTCAGTTTGACACCACTGCTGTAAAAGATAATACTGTATGACTGTATGTCGCACGTGTCGTTTGCATGATACGGGTCCATATGAAAGAGCGTAGCAAAAGTTGTCGGTAATGCTAAATTCAATACCGCAAAAAGCTGAAATCAAAAGCCATAAAAATACAGCTTAAGAATTCAGCTTTTTCTAAACATTAAGATTGAGATTGAGATTAGGCTTACAGAATTTTTTCTTTTGGGATTCCGATTTGAATTTAGCTTAACAAAAAATTCAGCTTAATTTAGCTTTCAGATTCGGATTAAGCTTAAGCTTACCATCCCTGGGCCTGCCTAACCTCTTGCTATATAAAGATGCTCTGCAAATAAAAAACAGTTCAATAAACAAATGTTATCAAAGAAAAGAATTTATTTTTTTTACCAATAGATCTATAGCATCCATAAACGCAGCGTGGCTATTACCAGTAGTAGGTGGGCTACTCTAGCCCAGATTTCCAAGTAGGCAAAAATATTCTTAAAAAACAGCATAAAATCTCAAGAAATCAATGATTTTACCTCATATTTGTTGATTTTTTATTAGTTTTTAAAAGTCACAAAATTGAAAGGCTACTTAGCCCAAGTAGGTGTCCTTAACCTAATAAAACCCTAGCCTAGATTTCCAAGTAGGCAAAAATATTCTTTAAAAACAGCATAAAATCTCAAGAAATCAATGATTTTACCTCATATTTGTTGGTTTTCTGCAACATTATCAAAATTCACAAAACTAACAAGCAATTTCAACCAAGTAGCATCAACAAAACCTAACTAAGACTTTTATATTCTGGACTTTAAAAATGATTTATTTTTACTTATAAATTTTTTACTTATAAAATGGACAGTGGAAATATAAAATGCAAAAGGTGCAACAAAGAAAAACAACTAACGGAATTCATTAAAAACTGTACAACTAAAAACGGTCTAAGACCAGAATGTAAAGTGTGTTCTAAAGCAGAAGAAAGTAGGTCTAAAACGTGTGAATGCGGTCGAACAGTAAGAATTTATAAGCTTGCAAGACATAGAAGATCAAATATTCATAAAAAACTTATGGCAATAAATGTCTTATAAAATGAGCTGTTTTACTAAGACATGCAAGACGTGTGAAATAGAAAAACCAATACCTTAATTCAGAAAACATGCTACATCTAAAAATGGTCTATAAGCCGAATGCAGTCTGTGTCTAGGAAAAAGCAAGTGTACCAAAAAATTGTGAATGTGGTCGTACAGTAAGAATTTATAAACTTGCAAGGCACAGACAAACAAGTATTCATGATAGATGTTTAAGTAAAATATTTGCTAATAAATGAATAATAGCGCAAAGCACATAGAGGACGTAGTCCGTATAATTTGTATAAGATGTAAGGTGAAAACACTAAATAAAGATATTGAACATGTATTAACTAAAAATAATAAAACTATGATAAAAGCAAAATGTAAAGTGTGTAATACTCAAAAGTGTTCTTTTATTAGTGCTAAAGCTAGTAGGACTAAAATTCGTGGGCTTATAGTTAAATAAAATTGGTAAATACATAGGAGAAGTACATTATCCAGGTAGTAATTATTTGGGCCCTGGTACTAAGTTTCAAGAACACATAGCAAAAGGAGATAAACCAGTAGATAGAATTGATGAAGCAGCAATGCATCACGATTTATCATATAATATTTACAAAGATAAAGATAATAGACATAAAGCAGATAGAAAATTACTAAAAGATATAGATAAAATTGAAAATCCTACATTTAGTAAAAAAGCAAAACGTGTTGTAACAAAAAGTGTAATAAAACCAAAATTATATCTAGGTTTAGGTCTCAAGCCATTACATAATAAAAAATTATGACTAGATGATAAATCATATGAAATTCTAGATTCTGTATAAAAAAATCTTTTTAACTGGATTTGTTGGAATAAATGAATTAGCTAGAAAAACAGGTCTAAAACCTAAAATTGTAAAAGAATATCTAGCTACACAGAATACATATACTAAACCTTTAAGTAAAATAACAAAATTTAAACGCAGAAGATATTATACACCAGCTATAGATTCAATATGGCAAGCTGATTTAGTGTTTATGCCTGAGAAATGGGCTAAAGATAATGATAGATATAGATATATTAATTTAATTATTGATACATTTTCTAAATATAGATAGGCTATACCTCTGAAAACTAAAAATACAGATAAAGTAGTAGATAGTTTTGAAGTTGTAATAAATTCTAACAGACCAAAGGTCCTTAAAGGTGAAGCTGGTAGAACCCCACATAGCAGGCCAAAGGCCCTTGGAGGCGTAGCCAATTCAAGACCGTTTGGGTTGCCTGAAAAACTTCATTCTGATAAAGGAACTGATTATAGTGGTAAAAAGACAACTAATCTATTAAAAAAATATAATATTACTTGATATACAACAGAAACAGAAACAAAAGCAATGATTGTTGAAAGATTTGCAAGAACAATTTAACAAAAGACGTATAAATATATGACTGAACAACAAACAACTAGATAGGTTGATGTCTCACAAGATCTTATTACAAATTTAAATAATTCAAAGCATAGTAGTATTAGAATGACTTCAATTAAAGCAAGTAAACTAGAAAATGAATTAATTGTATATTCAAATCTTAACGGTTTAAAATCTAGGTTAGGAAAGTTAAATAATAATAAAAGTACAATTAATAATTTAAAACTAGGACAAAGAGTAAAAACACAATTATTTGGAACTAAATTTGAAAGAGGCTATAAACCTCAATTTGCTGCACGAATACTGTATATTAGTAAAGTTTTACCTACAGAGCCAATAACTTATAAACTAGTAGACTATCACAATAAAGAAATTAGAGGAACATATTATGCAAATGAAATAACACCATACAATAAAGAAGAAGAAGATTTTCAATATGAATATATTATTGAAACAAAGAAAACCAAAGATTCTAATATTATGAGAGCTTTAGTAAAAAGGAAAATATATTCTAATAATTTTAATAGTTGAGTTAATTTAACACTAAAACAAATAAAAAACTCCGAATATAGAAACCAGAAACCTAAAATAAACAAAAATATATTAAAAGCACGTGTTAAAAGACATGTTGCCAAACAGACATAGCCTTCGGGTGGAAAAATAATTCATAAAATAAACATATATAAATAAGTAAAGCAGAACAAATTAAACGTCAAAAAAAAACTAATGAAAATAGAAAATAAAAATAATAAAAAATTAAGAGAACAATTTATTGTTAAAAAAACAGGTGATGATGCTTTAACTTCAGAACAAGAAAAAAAGTATGCATCTATAATAGAAGCTACGCAACATATAACTGATACAGTAGAAAACAGAGGTAATATTACTTCAAACGAATTAGCTGTATTAAAAAAAGATGTAGATATTAAACATACAAATTTAAAAAATATAGCCCAACACCAGTACAATAAAATGAAAGAATATAAGGAAGGAAACGATCAATTATTAACAAATCTTGCTTTAACAAATCAGTCTGCTCAAGAGGAAAGAAAGGAACCATTTAGCAATTGAAAATTTACCAGAACTTATTTATTAAAGATATAAAGGAGGCCCTATAGCTTTTAATTATTTAGGTAACTTAGCAAACGATGCTTTATCTATAAAACTACAAATCACAGGCGATAATAACACATGGTTATTATATCGGAAATGAAAAAATACAAGATTTAGGTGATGATTTCATACAAATATTTGGGAAACAAACACCAAT
Organism: Dicyrtomina saundersi; assembly: GCA_034695245.1. Lineage (NCBI taxonomy): Eukaryota > Metazoa > Arthropoda > Collembola > Symphypleona > Dicyrtomidae > Dicyrtomina > Dicyrtomina saundersi. The sequence continues at coordinate 19,313 of JAQFZE010000567.1, read as the reverse complement.
AACTATTAGTTTATGAGAGTTATTAACAAGACAACGCCCTGCTAATTATGATGCTAAAGATGCTGAATCATATGCTTGGTATATGTTTACAACTAAAGCATGTTATACTGAAGATGGAAGACTTAGAAGTTTAAAAGGTGAAAAGTGGGGTATATTATCAACATATGGTAGAAAACATAATCTTATTTGTAAACAAAGATTACTAAGCGATAATACAAACGATGCAAGTTTTAAAACAGCAATAGGTAGTGGAATAATACATTGCAATATTCGTTTTGTTATAGATGATCCAAATATTATTGTATCGAAGTTAGAAACCACACTAACTTATAACCAATTAGGCCATACAAATATTCATAAAAATGATATAGAATTAGCAATTGAAATACTAGATAAATTTAAATCACATTTTACAGAAAATGCTTTTACAAGTATATATTCTATACTTATAAATAAATTACATAGTAAATGAATAATGAAAATATCATAAGTCTTAAACATTATTCTACAAGAAATCAAAATATTAAATAATGAGAGCAAAATATTAAATAATAAACAAAAAACAGATATATTGTTGCATACAAAAGAAAACAATATTACAGTTTATTTTGAGGTACCAATTTCTATCAAGAATGGAGCCTAAATAGCTTTAAAAAAGATATCTGCCTACTATTCAATACCTTATATAGATAAAAGAAATAATAATTTTAGATATAAAAAAGATAGTAATAATTTCGTTGATATAACTTTAGAAACAGGAAGTTATGAAATTGATAGTATTGCTAACGAAATTTAAGATAAAATGCGTTTAGATATTAATAATAATGTTATCACAAAAGAAGATAAAGACAATTTCCTAAATAATGTTATACAAATTAAACCTGATAATTCCATAACAAAATGTGTAATACAAATTCCTACTGGCTTTGTAGTTGATTTAACTACAAGTAATTCAATTGGAAAAACGTTAGGATTTACGCGTAAACTACTTACATCTGGTAGATATTCTTCAAATACAACTGGTGATAATAATCCTGTTAACTCAGTACTTGTACATTGTGATTTAGTAACAGGATGTTCTATAAATGCTATACCATCTAGATGTATTTATTCATTTACACCAAAAGTACCACCAGATTATAAAATCAAAGAAGAAGCTACACAACCAGTATATTAAAATTTAGATCAGGAATATATCAATAAAATAAAGGTTTGGTTGACTGATAAAGAACTCAATCCAATTAATTTTAGAGGTAAAGAAATAACAATTACTATATCTTTAAAATAATAATAAATGAATACAAATACTGAACATATCAAATATGGTTAAACGTCAATAATACAAGATGTTGATAAAAATAATACAAAAATAGAGCATAAAGCTTTAAATTTAGAAATTAAACCTTCTTGGAAAACCATAATAGAGCAATTAAATGAATACTATTCTAAATATAAAAATAAATTACAAATGTTTTCTTTTAATAAATAAATGCACAAAAAGTGATTGAGAAATACTTGGATCTTCAACATCTAATAACTACTGGTGATGCTATAAAAGTTTGTAGGTTTAAAGATTATTTACAACAAGAAAAATCACATATGAATGATTCAACAGGGCAACTACAATTAGCATTGATAATGTAGATAACTTTTTTCAATTAGAGAATTGTTTCTTTATTATTGAGATTGATTTGGTAAAAAAGACAAATGGAGCAAGATATGCAGGCACAGAGTTAATCACATTTGTTAATAATGGACCTATGTTTCTATTTAGTAAAGTGATTTTAACATTTGACGATACAACGGTTGAACAGTATAACAGACCCGGCCATGTAAGTTTAATTCAAGGATTATTAAAATATAATGATGGTTTCAGTTCTAATAGAGAACATGGTCAATGCTGGGCTTTAGACAATAATGAATATTCTGCAACAACTGATTAAAACCCAGGATTTGCAAATAGACATGATTTATTATTCAAATTTAATGCAATTGCAGAGGATAAAGGTAAAGGTTGTTTTATAATTCCATTCTCACATATCTTTGGATTTAGAGGTAAAATAGTATCAGAAGTAAGAGTTTTTGTTGATTTTGTTAGAGTTCTTAATGATTATGCTATATTTAAATCTAGTGCTCAAACTAGTGGTGTAGATGATGTTGTTGATGGATTAATCAATATTACCTCTCTTGAATGGCAATTGCCTTATATTGAACTAAATTCTAAAATGTCAAGTGAAATATCTAGATATCTTACAACTCAACCAAAGATTCTGTATAAATGTATAATAAAACAACTAGAATAATTTCCAGTTTTACCAGCAATGATTTTAGATTGTAATTTAACTACTATATTAGGACCTGAAAAGTTACTAGGTTTTGTTGTTGGATTTCAAACTAATCGTTTAAATAGTCAAAAATCAAATATTTCAGTATTTGATCACTTTAATGTTCGAGATGCTTCTATATCTTTAAATAATGTAAACTACCCAGGTATTAAATTAAATGGTGGTAATGGTCTAGGTTGTATAGAAAACTATGATCGATATTCAAAATTTAGAGAAATATTTACAAAAGAACCAAAAATTGCGCCATATGGATTTTAAACAGCTTATTCATTGTATTGTTTTGATACCACTTTTTAAGAAGACCGCATTACAAGGAATACAATAAGTATTAAAATTCAATTCAAATTTGGTGAAAATGTTCTAGCAAGTACAACTGCATATGTTATTATATTTAGAGAACGAGTACTTACTATGACAACAACATGTGGTAGAAAAATGCAAGTTGAATATATATGAGTACTTATTAAAAATTATTTAATTTGTTTCTTTTATATGAATAACTAATATTTTATTCACAGAAAGCCAATATAAGGCTATTGGAAATGCCTTTACAAATAAAAAAGGTGTAACATTACATCTTAATAAAGCTCAATTTAATAAGATGATGGCTATCTAATCAATCTAACACAAAGTCAAATCAAACAAATTAATATTAATAATTTTAATTCAGAATTATCAACTAATCAATGCAAAAAGATTATTACAGATTTATCAAAACATATTAAAATAGGTGGTGCTTTGCCTCTTTTAGCCCTAATTCCATTGATAACTTAAGCAGCTGCTATTATCGGTGGAGTAGGCGCTGCTGCTGGAGGCGTAAGCCAAGTTGGTAATGTGGTTAATAATAAAAAGTCACAAGATAAAAATTTATCTGAATTAAAAAGACAATATAAAAATTGAAAATAAAACAGGTGCTGGTTTTTTTTAAAACCCTATCCTTAAAAGCACTAAGAAATATAGAAATGGATAACTATTTAAGACAAATATTAAAGAATACCTATGCTTTTAGAGGTGTATTTATGAGAGATAATATACCACGAAGCGGGCCAAAGGCCCTTAGAGGCCTTGAAACCTTTGAAGCCGGTTCAAGCCACTTCGAACGCCATTTAAAACTAAGAATATAGAAATTGGAATATTAAATCTTGATAGTAATAATAATCAAGGAACTCACTGGACTTCATGGTTTAAAAACAATATAATCACTATTATTTTGATTCTTTTGGTCATGGACTACTTATAGAACTATGTAATTATTTAAGATCAGATACAGTTTATTCTACGTTTAAATTGCAAGAAATTGGAACGAATGCATGCGGTTCATTATATTTACAGTTAATGTCTAATACTGTTCATAATGGACGACATTTTATAAATGCGTTTGTAGCACCAAATTATTTAATGAAATAAAATTTGTATAATAAATGATTTCAAAATTTTGATATATTAGAAAAACGACTAATGAATTCACATTAAATACTTTAGTAAAATTGAACAAAATACAAAGTAATGATGCTGAAATAGAAAAAATTAAATAATGAGACAGATAAATTTAAAGATACTTTAGCAATTAAAGTCAGTAAAATAGAGAATCTAATAAGAGTAATCGAAGGAATAAAAGATAATATAAATGGTTTTGATGAAAAATGTAACATTAATGATACAGCAGTAAAAACAACCGTACTCAAATTAACAATCTTATTCAAAAAGATAGTAATATGAAGCTCAAATTATATAGAAAAATTACTGATAGTGAAAGAAAACTTAAGTAAGAAAATATAAGAATTATTGGCATGATAGAACGTAATAAACAGGCTGAAATTACATCTAAAGATTCATTATTTACAGATTTAGATGGTAAAATTGATACAGAAGTAATAAAAATAAATGAAAATATTAGACTTCTAGAAAGAAGATTAGAAAACAAACCAATTATATTACCAGCAGCTATACGTATACAGCAATATGAAAAATATGTCTTTGGGGGTCCTAAATTTACAAACGTAAGCAATGAAATAGCATTTTTAACTGGTTTCATCCTTATTAACGCACCTTCTTTCGAAGAAACTACGTTTAGTCAAAGAATTTGTAATATAACTTTTATGAATTTTGTTGATACATGTTCTAATTTTGAAACTAAACAAGCTGCAATATTTTGAATATCTAATACAAGCTTACAAATTGCAGTAACTGATTATACACCAGGCGCAATATATTGGTTTAATTGTATTCTTCAATAATATTTACCAATGTTTTTATTTTATCAAACACATTGAATCGTTAGCGTTAGCGTTAGCGTTCGTTATCGTTATCGTTAGCGTTCGTTATCGTTAGCGTTCGTTAGCGTTAGCGTTCTATCGTTTATCGTTAGCGTTATCGTTCATCGTTAGCGTTAGCGTTAGCGTTCATAGGCAGTCGTTAGCGTTATAGTAAAAATGCGTTAAGTATGTATTATTTAATAATATGTTTACAATCATTATTAAATATGATATCATATAAAAACAATGAAAAATTTAAAAAACAAAAAAATACTGTTAATAAAGCCCTGTAATAAATTTTTATGTTCCTTGGTTTTCAGTTATATTAATATCGTGATATTGATACATTTTACTGGGTTTCAGACCATTATAAGTTAAATATCCACCAACATTATTTTCTAATGGCTGCATAAGCATTTTAATACAACGAGCAGGCAAATAAATATTTTTATCAGTTAAAGCATTAATAGAAATACGCAGTTTAACTTGATATATGTTATATTTTTCGGAATGTACTATTTCACATCCTAAAATGGGATATTTTTTTTCATTTTGTAACTCTCCCAATTTAACATAGCTACAATTTTTCATTTCTGTTTTATAAGAAATCAATTTATAAGTAAAAATTCAAAGCAGCGCAAAGCCCGTCCAGGACTAGGGTCCGTTAATTTAACTATTTTATTGCATAGTCTGGACTAACTGTTGTACACAATTACTTTAGATATTTACTAGGAATATAAAAATTATCTAGGTTATGTCTATATCGTTTTTCTTTTGCATTATAAGTAAAATCAATAGTTATAAAGCAATAATCTTTTATTCAACCTTTTTGACAAAACTGCATAAATTCTTGTAAATCCATATCTATTGCAATCCTATCACTGTGTAAGTTTTACATATCTTTATTAGATAATCTAAATAAAATTAAAAAATTTGAATTCATTCTTATAAATCTTCGATCCAATTTGAAATATGACTGACTTAGATAAATTACACAAATAATATTATGTCTACCTCTTGTAAAATAACTTTTCATTACATCCTGATTCTTATGATTCATTACATTATCAAAAATTATAAAAGTTTTCAATTTAGAATCAATTTCTTTAGAATCTAGTATATCATCTTGAGTATTAAATACTGTAATATTTATTTTATTTTCATGATTATTTTTCAATCCTTTGCAAACTTTTTCTATTAGTTATCATTCATAAACACCATCTTTTTGTATTAAGTGTTTATTCTCAAATAACGTAACCACATAGTTTTTTGATAGATTATTTTCAAATGCTTTAACTATTATTTTATATGTATTCTGCCGGAGACTATCTCCTACTTAAATTAAATTATTATAGTCTAATATCTCTTTTTGCAATAAAAATTTGATAACTAGACAGCTTTTACTAGAAAAACTTTTACCAATAACTAAAGACCTAAATATATTAGGAAAAAGGAAACTATGTTCAAATTTTAGATTTTTATTCTAAACGAATACTATTTGATTTGTCATTTATTAAGTTCTTTATTTTTTTAAAAAAGTGCATCAATTCGTGATTCAAGTCTTGAAAATTGATTTTCCAAAATTTTTAATTTTTCATCTTGTAAAGCATTAAAATTTTTAATATTTGGTAATTTAGTACTAATATCTTCTAAAACAATAGTGCATCGACTATTTAAGCACAAATGTGTAATACATGGACCCATTTATTATAAAATAAATTTAATAACCAAAAGGTTTACTGTCTAATTCTTGTGTGTTCTGGTTATATTCACACATAACTCTCTTATTAAAATTTCCTTTAAATTTGTAAGATTTTTCTTGATTTTTCAATGTGTTGATAACACCTTCTTTATTTCTTACAAAAATATCATGTTTTGTAGTTAGTTTCTCAACAGAACCTTACACGAGTTTCTGCATGTTCTCCATGTTAACTTCTTTACTATTTGTGTAATTACTTGCAAATGCTTTGAATTTAGTACAACCGACAAACGTCTCAAGACTTTTCAGGCCGCCAGCATAACCAGGTATATTTGTCCTATAAGAATATGATTTAGGCCCTGTTGAAACAAAATCTATTATACCATGTGTTTTAGGATTGTACTGTTTGTGTACTGTAATTTCATTTTCCCATTCACAGACATATTTACCTGTTAGGAATTCTACAGGCTGATCTATATTATCAACCCACATTACACTATCTGTATCGTTATAAATAACTCTTTCCGTTTGTTTATCAAGAGCATCATATAACCTTAATCTGGCGTTTGCAGTTGTAAATGCAGCAATATATATGTTTGTATCCTTTGAACATAGAATTAGGTCTTCTAAACTAATACAGATGTATTGGTCAATGGTGTATAATTTAGAATTCTGAGTTTAGGATTTGCTTCTAATTTATATAAATTTGCATATTTTGACACAATTTCAACTTGTTTTAATGAATCTCTCTGACCAAATGTACATCATAAACTATTTAAAAACAGTTTAGCTACAGCTTTTGAACTTGGATTGTTAATAAGATTATCAGGATTAATGTCTATGCCAATTTTCCTGTTTTGCTCTATAAAGTGAGTCAATCCTTCTTTAGTAAAATCTTCTTTATTATATGAGGCTTCAGTTTTACTTTTCATAAATGTTTGTATGTAATCCTTAAATAACTCATTTGATGCTTCTTTAAAATGTAGAACTGAATAGATTTCTGAGATAATGTATCTTTTTTCATCAGCTTTAGCTATTTCAACACTAGTCCACGTACCAATTAGTGCTCTTTCTTCTTTGCTATGGTTATACTTTGTTTTTTGATTTAAACTAGCACACGTATAACACAATAGAGATATTTGTTTTCTATTTATTTTTGCTTGTAATACTGGGTGATAAAAACCTCTAGGTGGTGAAATTTTACATTTAATAAACCCAAACCACTCTGTTTCATAGGTTGATGGATTATAAATTCTAATAGAATGACCTATTGGATAATCATCAAATAGCATAGCACACTATACAAACCACAAATATCATTGTACCTAATTATTTCATTTTCTGTAGGCTTTTCAAGTATTTTAATTGTTTCTGTTCTACCTCCAAAGAAAGCATCTCTTGGGTTTATGGGTGTAATTATAAGTTTATTCATATTGAAATTTTTGATTTTGTTATCTTTTTTAAACTGATGACTCCAATATTCTACTACATTATACCCTTTGCTTTTCAGGTAATTTTTCCACTCACAAGTATATTCATATAAATTTTCATTAAAGTTTTATTTAAAGTATTGGTTTGTTTTGGATCATAACAATCTTGACAACCATGGAAATAACACCCTCGAAATTGATAAACTGTGTTAGTATCTTGACAATAACCATCAACTTTTCTAATTTTATTATAAGAATCACGTATACCAAATTCACCTCCATTTAGAGCATGTCGGATGTTTATGTTTTTTTCTGACATTACACATTCCAACTATTTTAGACTTTGTTTCGAATAGTTATCTTGTTTTTTTGATACGATAGCTATTTTATTCTTAGGCATAAATTTGAGTCTTTACACAGCCATAGCAACACTAGCTATTGTAACATATTGCAACGGATCTACATATTCTTCTTCACTTCTAGAATTTAATGCGATTACATTTTCACGGTGACCGAGGCATCCTTTTCTAAGTATATCAACATCCAATTTACAATATTGAATCATGTCTTCTCTGAAATTAAATCTTTTATTTTAATCATAATACTTGGATTCTTGGTCATACTATTTTATAAAATCTTCTTGATCCTCAGATTTCATTCTATCTGGTTCATAATACTCTTTCTCTAGTAAAAAACCTATATAATTCCAATTTTCTGGTTTATTAAACTAATATAGAAAATATCCTTTTTTAAGTTCTTTTAATCTAAATGTTATAGGAAATTTCTTAAGTGGATCTGCAATATGATTAAAACTGTCTATGAATCTAATTTTTAATTTTTTAATATACATGGACATTATTTTTGTTCCTGTTAATAATAATTCTGGTTGTATACCATTTAATCAACAGTAATTATAAATGAAATGACTATTATAACCTTTCGCATTATGTGCTATAAATGTAAATCCTTGTTGTTGTAAGGCCCATTTACAAAATTCATTATTTGTAGCAAAAGCCTTTTCATTACTATCAAAATCTTGAGTTTCAATCCACATTATTATATTATTATAATCTTCATCTTAGTATGTTTTATAGTCGTAAAATATTTAATTTTTACTACAATTTCTAGGTTTTTTAAAACCCATGAAACATTGATGTTTTCAGTTTTATCATATTTGGCTTCACAAATATAACATTTTATTTGATTACAAATGTATTTTTTTTAAGTTACCCTTGTTGTTAAAAAACAGTTTGGACAAATTTTACATTTTTTGAACCTTCAACATTGTTTTCTCAAATGATTATCATAACAAGTAAGGTTCCAAATTGTTCTGTTACAATTCTCACAATTTTTCCAATCCTTTGTAGCCTTATCACCACTGTTACAATCATTTTTTAATCCATTACAAATTTTGCATTTATTTTGAATTTTATTCTCACAAACGTGCTCATCTTTGTTTTGATAAGGTGTTTTCCATTCATGGCAATAATATGAACAACAGTAAAGAGCTGCTACTTTATTAACATAATCATAATGATTGTCTAAATGTAATAAATACAATTGATTTTCAGCTTCGGGTTTTTTAATAGCACACTTTAATGCGCCATCAATTAAAGAAATTATATTTATTTTAATATCTTATTTGTTTTCGATTTGTGTAAATATTTCTGAAGTCATTCCTGCGTCCGGTGTAATTAATCAAATTATGTGTTATTTTATCTTGCCACTTATCTTTATTTAATCGTATTTTCTTGATGTTTCTCTCACCTATACCTTCTAACCCAAGGTTGCTAGCATACGTAAACGTGGTTAAATTTAAATATGTTAAACCAACCAAAACTGCTCTTACACCACATAAATTATCATTGTTATTAATATTGTAACACATTGTTTTTTTCTAATATCTTTATGTAAATTTATTATTTTTTTCAGTCCTTCCCATTGAATGTTATCAATTATTGTTACTTGGAGATCGAGATTATTAGTTGTTATATCTTTATATGTAGCAATTCTACCCATAGCTTCAATTAATGACTCATCAGAAGGAATTCCCTTTTTAGAGTCAAAACTATAATTTTTATGGAACTGAGTGCTATCACTAAAAGTACTTAAAATACCTATATCAATTTTAACACTTTTTAAGAATCTTTTTTATAATGTTTAAATATAGATTTTAAAACGTCTACAATATCTTCTGTTTCCGTTTGTTTAAGTTTCCAATTATAAGTATCTTGATAGAAATTTAAGTTCTTTATTTCAGTTTTTCGTCTTTTAATTAATTTACTATTTCCAAAGTCATGATCAATTAATATTTCTTCCTTTGGTTCCTTGAGGTTTTCTACTTTTTCAATTTTAGCATTTTTTTCTAGCTCTTTATCCAGTATGATTCGTTTTTGATTTTCTTGATGTTTTTTAGTTTTTTCATGAGAAATTACTCTCGATGGTGCAAGTGGCTTATTAAAAGTCAAATCACAAATTTCACATTGGTCCATTTTATAGGGAAATAAAAATTAATTAAAAATTTAAAAACAATAATATTTTTAACACCCCTGAATTAGGGAGTTTTATTATGGTTTCTTAAGTTTGTAAGTCTATTTTTTTCTAGTGCTTTTTATGCAGAAAAAAATTATTAAGTGAAAATACAAAAAGTATTAATTTTTTTTATTCTTGAATTTACGTTTTTTACTGCGTTTTTTGTTGATTTCTCAGGTTTGTAAGACTAGTAAATTTTAATTTTACAGTCCTTTTTATACAGAAAAAAATTATTAAGTAATAATACAGAAAGTATAATTTTTTTCAAAGTCTTGAATATTGGATGTTTGTTTTATTGCACTTTTGGGCTGTTTTCTGTAGTTTAAAGGTCTATCTAGCTCTAATTTTACTGTCCATTTTATACGGAAAAAATTTATAAGTAAAAATAAATTATTTTTAAAGTCCAGAATCGGAAAGTCTTAGTTAGGTTTTGTTGAGACCACTTGGTTAAAATTAATTGTTAGTTTTGTGAATTTTGAAAATGTTGCAGAAAACCAACAAATATGAGGTAAAATCATTGATTTCTTGAGATTTTATGCTGTTTTTGAAGAATATTTTTGCCAACTTGGTAATCCTGCTAGGGTTTTAATTAGGTTAAGGACACCTACTTAGGCTAAGTAGCCTTTTAATTCTGTCACTTTTGAAAACTGATAAAAAATCAACAAACATGAGGTAAAATCATTGATTTCTTGAGATTTTATGCTGTTTTTGAAGAATATTTTTGCCTACTTAGAAATCCGGGCTAGGGTAGCCCACCTACTACTATTACCTTTCAACATAGGTAATCAGTCATTTGAATGGCTGAAGTTTGCATGCTCAGCGTGAGCATGTTTTAAAAAGGCTATAAGCCCAACGCTTCTATGTAGTAAAAACCATTCTGCTCGGCTTAGCCTTCTTATTTGTTTTAGAAAAATGAAAATAATAACAAGAAAGCGGATCAAAATAATTGAATCTACATTTTAAACCACTTACTTTTTTAGTGTCCAGGGTCTGAAAGAACTTAGGGTCAGATGGTTTAATAATAACGATCTCAGGCAACTTCTTATCGTCATCAGAATCATCGTCTTCCATAAAGTCGGAATCACGTCGTTGTTTTATATCACCACTCATAGAAAGAAATGAAATTATCTGTTTCTTGTCATTATCCGGTGTCAAAGCCTGTTTAGATAAATATTGTTTGTCCTGCACCCTTAACTTGACGTCATTTTTCCTAGACAGACAGGTGGTGCTTCTACGGCATCGTTGACGTCGTCCTTGTCGTCTTGGTTTACTCAAAAACTTAATTTTCGTTTTGCAGACAGCTTTTTCGTTGATTTTTTTGCAGGTGGAGTTTCATCCCAGTCACAGGTGTCAGGTGCTTTATCCCATCTATCAGCGTGAGATCTAGCTTCTACGTCAGCTTAATTATCTGCAGTGCTATCTTGAGTGGTTGAAGTTTCCAAGCGGATCGGTGTGATTCGTGTTCGCAATCGGCTTTTTCTCGTGTTTGCAACAGCTGCAGCAGCAACAGCGGAGGCTGGACAGTCAACCTCGGCCATGTAGGCCAGTTGCGACAATTCCTTGCTTAATCTTGCCGGGGCCACACCGCAAGCAGAGAAATTCTTGGTTTAAAAAAAACAAAAATAAACTTTAAAAAAAGTTTTGTTTATTTGGTACATGTATTGCTTTACTGACAAATTTAAACATTTACTTCTCAGTATATGATAAAAAAATCAACTTACTGTTTTTCAGGGTTTTGAGAGACGCCATTGCACGACCAGGGTTATTTAATAATAAAAAGTGTGACAGAAGACAAAGTAACTTTTTGATGTTTTATATCAAAGTAAGTAATATATTCTATACGTTTTGAGATTTTATACTAAACAGCGTTTGGTAAAAAACATCTAGCTATTTACAAAAAAGAGAATTATTTATACTCCCCCGCAGTGTTGCTTGACGGTCAATTGTAGGGTAAACATGTATATTATATTCAGTTACACCTAACTTTTATCAGCAAAAGAAATATAAAAAACATAAAAACACCATCAAAGGTTTACTTGCAAGCACATAAATGTGAATTAGAATAATAAAAAAAGGGGGTTTCCGCCTTTTAAAACAACGCAATTATTAGATAATTAGTTTCAACTAGAAACTTTTGTGCTTTTCAAAATCATTGTTGCATAGTAATAAAATAAAATAACACACCAATGCCCTGTAATTAGTGAAATCATCTAATTTAAAATGATGTTTAATTTGTGTTTCCTGGCGTTGTCGTAAACACATTTAATGTAATGCATGTTTTGTTTTTATATTTCTGCTGGCAAGTGTAATAGGCGTTTAAAACTCATCAGCCTGCATTACCTTATTCCTTATTAAAGGAAATAAACACAAGTGAAAAATTTTAAACTTAAATTTGACCGTCAAAAATATAAGCAAAAGCAATATACAAGAATTTGCAAAATTACCTAAAAGTATCAGTCAGATTTGTAATGTCTTGCTCAATAATTGCAGCTGGATTCAACAACGACAACAAGTTTTAAGTCAGTATTACCAGTTTTGGCAAAAACACCAACGTATTTGACAAATATTTAAAGTCAGATTCTAAATTCACCTCAGTGCGATTCTTTAAATTGCCTCTTTGTTGAAGCTTTCAGCAAAACCACGGTATTATTTTTGGTAAATAAAAAACGTAAAAGAGCATTAAAGTCTGTATTCACTACAAAACTTGTGTACAATATTCAAAAAGCTTTTAACATTACGCCGGGTAGTAGTGTTGCAAACAACGAGTGGTGCCTGCCAGAGGTTTGCAACACGCGCAGCAGTGTATATCTTATTAACAAACGTTTGTGGTATAACATTGAAGTTTATCTATATTTTCTTATATTGTGCATTCAGTCAAATTGGTAATAACTAAAATGTCAAAAGTGCCGTCAAGTATTGTAGTAGAATGGCAAAAAAAATTCGAATACCATTTGTGCCTCCGCTAAGCATTTCGGAAGATCAGTTGACTAAAAAACAAAGAGAAAAACTTAACAGAGTGAAATTCCAGTGTAGTTTACCCGTCAGAGTAGACGCAAGTAAGCCGCTTCGGTGTATTGTGCAAGGATTTAGCGGAACGGAAAAGTCTGCGTTAATTTCCAACATTTTAAGTTTTTAAGAAAATCAAAAAACAAGTTGCAATGATTTTGACTACCTGGTTGGCGTCTCCACGGCTGTAGTGGCCTATAAAGTACAAGGCCGCACACTGCACAGTATTTTTGAACTCACAAAGTATTCGGGTAGTCTGTAAGACAAAGCAGAACAAATACCACACAGCAGTGCAATTAAAAAAGCGTTTAAAAATATTCGATTTTTGCTTATTGATGAAATGAGTATGATGGGATTGTCAATGTTGTATTATATACACGAATTTTTTCAAAAAGTATTTGAGGAAAATTCAAAAGAGTACTTTGGTGCGATTTACGTGATCTTATTTAGTGATATTATTCAGCTGAGACCAGTAAAAGATATCATGTTATGAACCAAAAAGTCGAAAATAAAACAGCGGTTTCAGAAGGCAGGTGAAGTATACAAATCATTTGATGTTGTATACAGCCTTAGGACTCAGTTGCGTCAAATGGGGGAAGACCCGACTCAATTTAGATTTTAAGCGTTACTAGAGCGACTTAACACAGGCGATTCTAATTCCAATGACGTTGCGTTGCTTCAGACAAGAAGAAGTTGTGATCTTACTAATGAAGACTGGGATTCGTTAAAAAAGCTGTGAGGATTCTTGCAAGCAAAAAAGAAGTGGACAAATATAACAGGTAACGAATGGTAAGAAAATGAATTGTATCAATACAAAACGTGCATTTACATTGAATTTTGTTTGTTTTTTTGTTATTAAATATTAAAAGACAACTTGATAAACTTGATGCTGAAAACCTTAATTTGCCAATAACTGAAATGGCGACACCTCCTGACCCGCTGGTTCTTTGTATCGGCGCTAAAGTTATGCTCACCAGAAATTTATAGATTGATGCAGGGCTTGGTAATGAAATTTTTGGAACTGTGCGTAGTCCTAAACTGAATCGTGACCTATCTCCACGCTTTTTTCTTGTAACGTTTGACCAAATTAACAAACTCTTTTAATAAAAGAACCAAATGGTAGCGGCGTGCCGGTTTACACGATGACAAAGAAAGAAATTGTTACCCTATTATTACTTTTTTTCCGCTAAGACTAGCATACGCTTGTACTGTACAATGAATTCAAGGAGTTACGCTAGCAAAGGCGTGTATTAAGCTGAGAAAGCAACAATTTTGTCGTTCACTTGACTTTGTGGCTTTATCAAGAGTTAAAAAATTCAATGATTTAATGATTTCAGATAAAAATATTACCCTAGAGCAACTTTTGAGCTGCAAAAGCGTTTCTATACTCATTATTTTATTTTTAAAGATGGAACAAACCGCCTGAATAGTATTGAGACCATTTGTAAAACATAATGTAAAAATTATTCACACAAGTTTAATACCTTTTTTTATTTACATAAATTTAATTACCATACATTTTATGTGATTAATAAAAGAAAAAAAGAAAAAAATAAGTTCGCCTGAATATTAGTACATATTTGCATAAACTTGACAAATTAAATAACTACCTACATTAAAATTACTTTTAATGATAGCAATATTTAATTTTTTAATTTAAGCATAGGAATTTTGTAATATCTAAATGTATATCTTTTATTTAAAAATTTCACCTTAGATTTTATATAATAGCGCTTGGTATCAATACAATGATAAGAAACTTTTTGAGCAAGTACATTATATAACTTTTGCTGATACGATCAAATTTGCTTTGTTGCGATACTCACAACTTTATCATTTTCTAGAATTTGCTGCATTTTTTCATGTTAAATGTGTTTAATAACGCATTGTGGAACTCCTTATGACCGTATTATATCTTTTCCATCAGTAAAATTTAGCGAATAATTTTTTACTTTTACAGATATAAACTCTATTACGTCTAAACTTTCAATTTTCCACAAAAAGTAAACATTATTTGTACGATTACCACACTCTTGCACGTCATTTATACCCAAAAAAACAAGATGATCTATGGGGAGTTTAGAAAATTAAAAAAAATGTAATTGTCGACAAGAAATTCAAAAACTATCTTACTAGGCATCGGTAAGTGCGTAATTGCACTGTTGGTGTGACCATAATCTACCAAGAGCGCAACTCCAAAAAGACGATACAAAACCTCGTGAACTTCTTTATAAAAAATCAATTTTGACAACCCTTAAATTGCCACAGCAATTAAAATGGCTTTATCGTATGTAACACTCATTTTCTTCATTAAAACAATTGTTAAATTGAGAAGAATCAACATGATTCCTTTAAATTGCGCCTTTGCTAAATACTTTTCAGCTTCTTCTTTTGTTTGACATGTTTTAGCATCTATTTTATCAAGGGGTGACTGTCGTGTTTTACCATAAATTCAATTTGACATAAGTTTAAAAACATTCCTTTCAGATTCTGTTTTTGCATGCTTTCGGTTATCTAGAATTTTGAGTATATAGTCCTTACAAAATGCTGTTTAGTAAATCGTATTCCCGAATAAATTTTTTAAATAACTAGGCCTTTTTGCAAATAGTATTTAAGTTCTTGATAGTGATAAACGTAATTTTTTTTGTCGTAATAAGTTGTCAACAGCCGCTTGCCCGCTTTTAAAATTAGGATTTTGTCAGGATGTCAATCAATCAATTCTTTTTGATCTTGTGATAAATGCTTGTAAGCAAGATCAAAGTGTTCTAGTGCAAACGGGACGCACAAAGACGTATCTTGAACGTGATTTGGATATTTCAAATCACATTCAATTATATAACCAATTTTATTGTGTTGTGGTATATTTTTCCAATCCAATTTGGCTAATTTGGTGGCGTCGATTATTTCAAAATTGTTACAAGGCAAAGGTTCAAGCATCGCGCTCGCGTATAAACTGTTGATATCAAAGTAGCAGATTTGCACTTTCTCTTCATCTTTCACGTCATCTCGAAACCTTTTTGCTTTTGCCTGAACACTACGCTGAGTAGTATTGCAAATTCCACCTCAAATTCTGCACTATGCCAATTCTAACATCTCATTGCATGTTACATACCCTAATTCACATTTAGTTGTGAACAAACGACCTTCTTAACTATAGCCTGACAGCGAATAACAATCAGTGAAGTCTAGCTTATTAAATAATAAGCCAGTCGATCTAAAATTTTGCCATATCTGAGCTAAGTGCAAAACGTCAGTTAAAGCATAAATTCTAGTAAAATCTCTGAAAATTTGTTTGAAACTCTGATACAATCTCCTGAACGTGTTTTCAATCATCATCGGATATATCTTTGTCGGTTAAGTCATTGTAAAATTCTTTTTTATCTGGAATTGGAACTTTATTGACAAGCATCTCGGGCCCTAATAAAAAAGAACACAAAAATAATTGCTTCTGCGTAAGTAAATCCAATTGCCTGTTTGTCAGATGTTTAATATTAACATCAGGAAAAACAATATGCAAGTTTTTCTTTAATTAATCAAATTGTGCTATTACGTCTTTTTTTAGATTAGATACCAACTTCTTAAGGCTAGAATTTAAAAATTGTAGTGAATCAATGAATCAAATCTTAGCCCGTTAAAAAATTGGTTCAGCATCATCGTCGGGGGAATTATTAAGCGAAACCATTTTTTGTTTGCTTGTCATCGATACAAATTTAAACTTTTCTAAATTTTTAGGAATTATCCTGGTATCTTTAATATCTACTACACTGCTGTTATACGCTTATGGCAAAAATTTGTGATCGTACCCAGTTCCGTTGTGACTAATACAAACTAGTTCAAATTTATATTGTACTTCCAAATTACAATTGCGGCGAATAGTTGATTTGTAGCGACCGGTTGTATGATTATGATGCCAAGTTTTGAAATTCTTATCAATAAACGGCTGAAAACATAAATCGCAAATATTTGCGTTCCTATGCCTCTCTAATTGGCTTGCCAATGGCTGGTCGGAATTATTAGTTAATCGAATTTCGCTAATAATTAAATTTGCCTAATGCTTAATTCTTTCTAAAAAATGTTTTATAACATCATCTGGCCCGTCGTAATGCTCTAGGGTTATTAGTTCTATGTCTTTATATAAATTTTTGACAATGCAAAGGAAATAGCTTGCTGCTTTGTGTTTAGCTGTTTTTTGTGTTTTGTTTTTTTAATGAGGATTCGGTGTTTATTGGAACTATGAATGATTCCAGGTCTCAAAATAATACATACGGATAAGCTAAATTGATATAAGGTTTCGAGAATTTTAATTGATCACTTTCTTTTTTAAAATTAATTTTAACACTTTTTTTCCTGCATATAACTGTGTGTCGCTGTAACAACTTATCTGTTGTAAAACCTTGTAAACAAGATTTACAAAACTTTAATGTAATTGCATAAATTCTGTTCATTACCATACCTAGGTCGTAAATCAAAGCAAAGTGGTACTGATCTTCTCCCCTAAAATTATCTTTAATCATGAATAAATGTACGTGGCTTTTAAAGTCAAAGTCTGACGTTCTATTAGGGTAAATGTCTTCGCTATTGTTTGTGTACACATTTAAACTTATTAAATTCAACTCCTTAAACTTTTTAAAGTCTTTGTAAACATCTATTGGCCCTGGTGTTTCACTAAAATCGAAACTACTTCTATACACATCATAATTTGACGCCAAATTCACTCTTTGACAGTTTTTTTTGTTTATCTCTTCTATAACGTGAAGCCATGATACAATACTGAAAACACTGATCTTAACTTTTCTGTAAATTCAAAATACCATACCTCCAAATAGGCATTTTTAAATACCCTTTTGGTCTATCATTTTTTAAGGGTTTATAACTTCAAACAATTACATCAAATAATATTATTTCACGGACAGTTCATCCAGACCCGTTAGCATTATACAAGTTCAGCATTGTAATAACATCATACGCGGCGTCAAATTTTTATCTTTCAATACTATTTTTATGCAATAACTTTTTAAACTTGCTAACTAAAAACACCTTTTCTTCTTTATTATTGATCGGATTTGCAATAACTGCGGGTGGTTTTTGCGAATAAGAGCGTTATTGTAAATTCCGATTAACTGTTCTAGTAATTTAAAGAGAGCAGCGTCAATGTAATCAAAAATATCTTAAACTTGTTACAACATTCGAGACGGGCGATGTTGAAACAAAATTATAGCCCCCAAATGATGTCTTGAAATTTCTTGAAAGAAACTTTGATCTACTTTTGGCTTTTTAAAATTAATGTGTCCACCCATCTGCCCCGAACAGGAGCAATTAGGTAGCTCACGATGTGTAAAAAAAGCACAGTCCTCACAAAAATGCACTGCTTCCATATGTGCGTTGTAAGCAAAATACTTGTCTCTAGCAAATCAACAGCTATCCATAGAGCACAAGCAATGCTGTGCAAACAACACACAACAAATAATAACAATTCTTAAGGTAGTAATTTACCTATGAAAGTCGTAATAAAATAAATAGTGTTAAAGACAAAGTTAATTTTTGTTTTACTCTATAAAGCATATTAGTTTTTGAGAGTTTTTCATTATTTTTTGTCAAGTGCTTTCTACCATAATCAACCCAAAGTGAATATTAGAATACTTGGTAAACTGTAAAACAATAATTATGCCGCAGAACATTAAATTTAATTTTCGTTTTGCTGTATAAAGCAAAATAAATTTCAGCTTTTTTTACCTTTTTTGTACCACAAATACGTTTTTGGACTAATTAAATCAGTTTTGTCAAGCACTTTTTACCCTAGGCAACCTAAAGTAACTACACGCGCACGAAACTTGGTATTATGTACAACAATAAACAAGGGCTAAAGCCCTTGTTTAATGGCAGCCTTAACAGCAAAATTAGCATTTTGAATTTGCCGCTAAATTTTAGCTGACAATTAACAGGTTGTAAATTAAAGGGAAGAAGCCGTTAACGGGTTAGTTGTGACGATTTACGCACAGGTATTTTGATATTCTCAATAAATCCAAAAATTTAATATTGAATTTTT
>JAQFZE010000566.1:0-24780 GCA_034695245.1 Dicyrtomina saundersi | reverse complement strand
TTTCAAAAAAGCATAAAAAGCATAATGGACTGAAAAAATGAGCATAATTTAGCATAATGCAATTTAGAAAAATGCATAATGAACGAAAAAAATAAGCATAATTGCGGTCGCGTTATTGATCACGTAATCCGCGAGACCTGAAACTATAGACAAATATCTTAAATTCTTTTTGTTAACGTTGGCAGACAAAACTGACCTAACGGCATATGATTCAACGGAATTCTTTTAAATTTTTAGAACACTATAGGGATAGACCAGTCAATTGTCGATAGCAGTTGTTGAAACTAAAATCATATTCTTTCGTTGTTTTTCTTTATACTGTTGTAGATATTCGAATTGTGCAAGCTCGACTTACCAGTTAGTATATAGTTACACATATGGGCCGAATGCATAGTATGTCCTTTTTCATTTCAAGCAAATTAAAATAAATTATATGGAATTTAACATGGAAATTCGTATATTATTTCATATGCGAAAAAGTCCGGCGCTTCGCGCATGATTTGGCGACCGTGTGCTTGAAGTAAATGCTGAGCTTACAGCGAATTGTTTTGATCACTTGTAAAAAATGTGTTTGCAGAAGGATGATTTCCGTGACATCATTTATGCCCAACCCCTAAACCTTTTGTAGTACGTACCGGGTAATTAGTCCTAAAAGATAATTTTCGTGACATCATTTACGCGAAACCACTACATCCTTGTAGTGCGTGACGGTTGAGTCCTAAAGGATGATTTAGGAGATATCAGTTATGCCCAACTACATATCATCCCTGATTGCGTACATAGCTAAATACCTATGCTCGTAATGTAATTTTGTGAGTAACTTTCCCAGTGTGTTTATATAGCGGGCCCTTGTTTCTGTAATACACGTCATCGGTGGTGAACGGGGGAAATAGTCGGTAGGTATAGATGGCACTCTGTCTCTGTTACAGGTAACCGGTTGCATAATGTAACAGTTTTGGCTTTGGAGTGAGACAGTTGTAAAAGTAATTCAGAGACAACATTTGCGTACCACCCTGAGTGCGGACATAGCTTTTTGTACCTATTCTAGTAAAGTAAATTCGTGGCAAAATTCCAAGTGTTCATATAGGGAAAACTTGACCAGCTTTCAGCTACGTATCTACATGACATGCATTGCCGCTCCTTTTTTTACCCTAAGACTCAGATTTAGATACTTGGTCCATTCAACTGCTAATTGCGGGGAAACTATAGTTATGATCATCACACAAAACCATAGGGCACCTCTTGCACGCATTTGTGAGAGTTTAAAAGTAGCTTACAAGAAATCAGTTAAAAACTTTGGCCTGTAGAGCACGTCCAACAAACGGACAGACGGACAGAAATGACCATTTCAATAGATGCTTTAGCTCAGCATCTAAAAACGAAAAAGTGTCATACAGCGGTGACTTGTGTTTTTCAAAATCTCTATTTTAAATCTCATATCAAAAATCCCTTTTGTAATTCCAAAATTTCAAAAAGTTGTTGTATTTTTAAAAACTAAATACTATCAGGTACAATGGGCTCAAAAGTGTTACACGACTAAGCCAAGCATGTAGAACTCAAATATCTATACATCTCGTTTGAAACCTGAAAAACCACGCCGTGCCGATTTCTCGTGAGATGCGTGAAATGAGAAGGTTATTTAATCATAAATGCTCGAGCATTTCAATTTAATTGCAGGCAAAGTTACTCACTACGTTTCTATGCGCCCTCTGCCTTTACCTACCCACAGTCTGGTTTATAATGTACTATGGCTACGACTTGACGAGTTTCGAGGGAGCACTCAGGTCAAGTCAAGTAAATGCTCAACAAATCTTTTGGTATTGGCGTTCGGGGGATAGCTGCAATAACTGTACGACAACCGGGACCGGGGCCGGTGCGGGTAACGAGAACGATGGGGATGCCGACGATGCTCCTGCCGAGCTCCCGCTGATTCTTTGTGTGATAGGAGCAATTGGAAGATATCACAATGGATATTTGATTCATTTGACAATTGATGCATTCTGCTTGACGAATATGTTCATTGCCTACTTTTTGGTTCATGACTATTTTGGAGCACTCAATAAGGAAAGGGGCTTAGCGCCTCAGGAGGTTACACTGCGTTGGATTTTATGCACATCTATAATACACACAAATCGTCTGTGAAGAATCAAAATGACCCATATCCATTTTCAACTAAAAAGGAAATGGCATTATTTACAAAAACAAAGTACAATAATATCATGATCCTAAAAGAATGTAAATAGAATATTTTGCACTTTTGAAAAACATGTAAATTGAACGTTTTGAACCTCCTAAGAACTCGTAATTACCACTTTACGCCCCAATCTCATTTAGTGCATTTTGACATGCCTCATATCAACTCAAGCTTAAACTGGATGTGTTTCATTTTTTGATTCGACGCTTACGAAATGTACAAGAGATCGTCTACAAATGACTTCAACGAAACATCCCCACAAGGAGATCCATAGACCGTACCGATAACGTCATTTGTGGGCGATCCCTAATAACATAATTTGTATTAATATGTAAATTTGCCTATTCTACAATAATGTATACATACTTTCGGTAATTTCATTCAACGCAGGTTTTGGACACACTGGCAGACTAATGGCGAAACTCAATAAATTTTCATGTGCTTACACGCTCAATTTCATAGGGATGACATTGACGTATCACTCTGTTCACTTGTTCGATTTCCTCAATGAAATGGTCCTAATTTGGAAAATATCAAGCTACTTTTATTATAGCTTCGTTCTGATTTTCTACACTCTACCGCAAGTCCTACTATACGAAGTATGATGTGATTAATTCATTACCTACTTCGAAAAAATTACATAGTTTCTTACATTTTTAAGTTTATTGAATTGAAATGAGTTTTTAAAGAATACATCATATGATAACGTAAATTAGTAGGCAAGAAGTTACAGTACCCAGATGCATAAACGACATCAATTTAAATTGGAATAACGTTTTATTATGACATGATACAGACACGAGAGCTCAGGAAATGGCTGCGAGTGAACGATAATTGCATCAAGATACCACACTTGCATTTAAACTCGATTCTGTATGATTTACTCGACTTTCAATTCGGGATTCGAGGCGGTAAATTCTTAATTCTGAACAGCAGCTTTTGCGGAACGGTATATTGCATAATTAAAATTAACAATTATAGCACTGCCAACTTAATTACTAATAACTACTAACTAGTCCTTAGGTGTCACCTAATCTTTAAATTTCTTTATGATTTCAGACTATTGGCAACATGATATCCTACTCTATGCTGAATATGCTTAGCAAGAAGGACTAAAGGCGTCCAAGAAAAAATATATGTACTATAAGTACCGCTTCGTTTTCTTAATTTTAATTTGGTAAAGTTTAGAAAACAGTAATAGTTAATCCTTGGTCTCATAAAGGCGGTTAAGCAAATGATAGTTGAAGAACACATTTTTCTGCCTTGTCAAGTAGGATGTGAGAAGATCATTTTTGTGAACCTTTTTAGTTTCCGTGTCATTCGCACCGTAAAAATCCCCATGAATAAGACACGGGGATTCCTGTTCCTGAATGAGCTTGTGCAATAGAATAAATTTGTATTGAGACAACCAATTCTGCACATCCTCCCGAGCTCCGTCGTTCCAGTCTCTGTCTTGACTATTTTGTAGGGTTAAACAAAAATACATTTTTTCTAAAAAAATATTGAAAGTAAAATTGAATACTTTATAACATACTGCACAGACTGGCGCCTGATGCATGATGAAAGATACACTTACAAATTGATGGTTGCAAGTCCTGGAATGCTGTCCATTCGTTTTCGTGGTACAATGCCAGGGATAGTGACCAGAGCGTAATTTGGATTCTTTAATAGAAATTCATTGCCAGGAGGAATAGGACTCATATCAAACACTGTGCACGTGCTAAAATATCAACATACATTTCATTTCAAAGCATTAATTACTTACTTTTTGAATAAAGATACAAACATGTTTTTTTGAAAATGCATACTGGTTTTTTTTTACTCAAAACCAAATTTGAAGTCAGCTTTAATTTAATAAAACACCTGATGAGCCCCAGATCACACACAAAAACTTGGAATGTCATTTCATTTGACGAAAAAGATAAAACTATTCCAGTAGAAAAAAATGGCTCCATAGGCCTTGGAATGTCGTCATCGTCGTCTTCTGAATCACCTTCGTCAGACTCCAATGGTTTATCCCAAGTCGAAGTTTTTAAAATGACGTACTGTGATCAAGATTCAATGTATTGAATATTATTATAATCGTTTATTATTAATGAAAATAATTTTACAAACACTTAAGAGAAAATTCAATACTTCTTTAGACAGTTGACGCTGCATATATTATGGAATTAGTAGATACACCAATACTTACCGTGTTTTTCGAATAAAGTTCATAGGTAGCATTTTCCAACTTATCCAAGTCTACAGCAGCATCCAAAGCTATTTGCTCTTTCCATTTGTATTCATGAAAGATTTCAGCCAGACTGGCACAATATTTGTCATTAGAGACAGAGCTAGATGGTTTAGGCTCGTCCCTCCCCACTAATCGTACAATCAAACGATTAGGACAGACAATCGTTTTAACTTGAATCTGTATCAATTTCTCTTTTTGCACATCATAGGAAAACTCCTGGTCAATACAAGCGGACATGTTTTCATCGTCATCGCTACTGCTGTTACCGTCACTCTCTTTTAGATTGAAGAAATCAAGGTCTTCAGCTAAAGCACGAGGAAGTGCTTGGGCCATTTTCGAATCACTCCAAAATCTATAGTTTAAAATACATGTTTTGTTCATTAAATAGTGGGATTTAACAACTGTGAACTGACAATACACGACATCAATTGGTAATGACAAATGACGAAGGATAATGACAGGGCTAAAAAAGCGCTACAACGAAAATCAGTCAATCATTCCATTGTAGTCGGCAACAGAGCAAATAAGCTGCTTACGATTTACGATTAATTACAAATTACCTTATTCAATAAGGAATATAAGACTGACGACGAGCGGATCGTTTCAATGTACACCTATATTATCAATTATCTATTATCTGATACAGCATCACCTCAAAAAATAAAGTAATGAATATAAATATTAAGTATTCTACGTATACTAATGATATACAAAACATACAATCGCACAACTCCCAAACAACTTTTACCTTATAAAAACCCTTTCGTCTGATCTACACGTCTTCTTCAATGATAATCTTCAATTAACTCTACGCAAAACCAACTTTGAAGCTCAAAATGTAATAATTCCCAAATTCCCAACAATCAATGCAAGATACTTTATATGATGGCATTAATTTATTAGTTAATGTTTTAAATTATATTATATATTATATATCATTTTCTTGACTAGTATTTGGCAAACAGCTGACAATCGCAGGCACTACAAGCTAAGTTCTAAAACTGAACTGCCTAAAAGAAAAGAAAAACATTTCTAAATGTAAAAAGCGAAAATACCGCGCACCTGATGGCGTCAGAAACAACCATGGTATTCACACGATGGCAATACAAATTACACATTCCTATTTCATTAGCATTTTTTAGCATTTATTTGCATACGGGATCGTCCATAAATGTTGCTACGGCTAGGTTCAATGGGTCTGTTTCGATCCTGGTTACATCTTTATGTAAAAGATAACCATTTTTCTATAACATCATTTATGGACTTTTTCTTTTCTAATAGATCTCGAATCATGGCCGATTTTGTCAGTCGTTTTCTACTTTCTTAAATATGCGTTTTTTCCGAATTCATAATCTTTCAGTCTCTCTCAGTAGCCAACTATCCGTCAAACTTGGATCGTAATTTGTATTAGTTCTCCTTCTGGGTGTCACTCTAAAAAAACATCAATTTTCTGGTCAGAACTAATTTAACTAATACATTGACACTGTTTCCTGTGTACAGTTAATGCGTCATTGTTTAATAACTAATAATCCATACCCAAGCACTATTTGGGAAAATAATTTACATTATTATACTTGTGCACTACCCCTGGCTGGACCTCACAACGATATCCGTGATCGACATTTCGACTTCAAACAAATAAAAAGAAGATAAGAAGGAAATGCAGCCTTCTGAATATATGGAAGAATTAAAACTAGATAGTTTAATATGTTGCGAAGCACGAATCTGGGCCAATGTCATAGCGTGGATTCAAATCGTATGTGTATGTTTTAAGTTTTGATTTTAAATTTTTCTTGTATAATGAACAAAGTAACAAAGTAGTAACTTGCCTAAGTAATAGTGATCGATTTCATTTTTTCAAAACTACAAGAACACCTGCATCATCTAGTATCGTTTTACACAACCGACGTACTATGAATCCTATGAACCCTATTGTATCATCATTATTAATAATATGCGCCTGTTGATTTGAAACATTTAATTACAGGCATTGAATTTAATTGGAATAATTGGAGCAGCAAGTGATTTCATTCGGGCTGGTTGTCTTTTGGTTGAAAATGAAGTACTTGATTTTCAGCATGATTACACGCGGTTTGGAATTTTGCTCGCTGTCTTCATCGTTCAAGCTATGTTTGGCGTTTTGTTGTATGTAGGAGTTCAACAGGTGAGATTTTGATGAGTTTTAGAAAATATAGCACTCACCTACTTACGCACTATCATTTTCATTTTTACCTGTTATACTAATACTTAATTAATACTAATGTTAAAAGGGGGGATGTTCTGCATTTTGAATGTAGAGTTAAAGTGTTAAAGGGAATGAACTTTAAATTCTTATATAAATTAGATGAGGGTATCCTTCTTAAAACTGTGGACACATTGGATGCTTCTGTGGATGTTTTTCGAGATCTTTCTTTGTGGGACTCTTTTTTGTACTGAGCCAACATTTGCGATCGTGTCCCTTGTTATAATCTTGCCAGTCTTAATATTTTGTATAAACGTTGTTCGAACACTCATCCTTGAGATCCAATTTAATCGAGTACTTGCTCAATTTGAAATACGTCCATTGTTGCAGTTACCATCAGGACCACAGTCACAAGATGAGGTTAAAGCTAATCACAATAACATGCACATGGAACCAACACCACCACCACCGTCGTACCATTCTCTCGCTGTTTAGTTCCTCTTTAATTTTGGCCATTGAGCATTATTAGTAATCAATTATTATTATAGGTCTTATATTTATTAGTATTTAGATGTGATTACAAATTTTACAAGGACAACATTATTTTGTGCTAAAACATATACGTATAGTTTTATTATAGGTTAAAGATTGATTTTAAAAAATATTTTTATAGCAGTTATTTTTAGGTAGATGATTTTGTAATTTAATGTGTTAGTAGTAGTAAGTACATGTACGATTTTATACTAGTCAACGACGATTTTATTTTTGAATTATTTCAATATTGTAACCAGAACTAGAATTGTATAGTATCATCATGTTAACAAAATTCGACTAATAAAAAAGATTCTGTTGTAAATCTCCTACTAAAATAAATTTTACGGTCCTGTGTACTTATATGAAATTCGCGTTGAGAACGAACCACTAAAAACATTTTTGTGTAATACCTGAACAATATTATGAGATTGAAAATTGCAGTTCATTACACTTTATTAATTTGATACTAACGTTGACATTACATTGACAATTAATATGACTACCATATAATTAGTGGTTTCATTAATATATTAATTGAACCTACGTTACAAACCAAGCATTTCAAAAAATCACAACCGTGACGAAATTATTCAAATCTATATACTACAGCATTTATAAGCAAGTAGAAACCTCAAAAGAGTAATAATTAATACGAATTCGCAATAATTAAATGCCATCACATAATACTTAATAATAAGAATAATTCATATAATAATAAACTAAATAAATAACTTCATTAAATAAGCATAGACCTAAGAATTCATTTGAGTCTACATATTCGAAAGTTATTAACCCAAAATGTCAAAACTAAATACAAAAGAAGAGAGAGAAAAAAACTAAAATAGAGTTTGTCAACGTCAATAACACCAACACCTGATTGAAATATTGTTATGTAGTAAATGAATGGAAGATATAACTAATGTAAAATACTGGTGGCCAAAAAACACTTAATAAATGCCAGCAGCAAGTGCACTTCAAAATTAATTCATGGTTGAAATGCACTTAATAAATAATAATCAAAAAAAAAAAATAAATAAATAATAAATAATGAATGTGAAGTTATAAATTCTACGTTTTTGACTTACTGCACAGCAGTTCATCCCTGAAGCATGACAAACTATAAAGTTAAGCTCCTTCGATTTTCAATACCGCGACCATGGCTGCTATTTCATTTTTCCGGTGTCGGTTTCCGATGAGATATGAGACGATGTCAATTCTGTGTCCAAATTATTTTCACTGCGATCTTCAGCACTCCGTCTTTTATGCTCATAGCGGCGCTTCAACTTCGGTTTTTCAGCCGCAGGTCCAACAGACTTCTTGCCCTTCAGTTCGTCCATTCGTAGGAGTCCCCAATCGGAGAAATTATCAGTGAGAGTAGCGGGACCTGCTGCTTCCTCGTTTTCTTTTAGTTCCGGTTTCGCTTTTAGGTCGGTGCTGGCCACTGCCACTGTTGAAGCGGATGCTGACGAAGAAGATGAAGCTGCCGCCGCTGCCGTTGCTTCACGCTCAGCCGCTGGAATGATTCCGTATTCCCTGTCAAGTCGTGGGTTGCTGTAGGACTCCCAAAACGGGCCAGAGACCAGATGGTAGAATTTCCGCCGCTGTTCCTCTCGGTACTTGACTTTCTCAGCTTTACTCAACATCTTCGGCTGACTGAAAAATTGAGATTAAAATATTTCGAAAATTTCGTAAAAATATTGCCAAAAAAGTCAAACCACATTTACTCAACAAAAATGAAAATTGAATTTTATACGTTTACAGATTATCATCATAATTTTAAGGATTTTCAGTAAAATTTGTAAAAAATAAATAGAGTCAATTAATAAGACATAAATTCAAACTTACTAGAAGATGGGCTCCGCTGCTAATTTCTTCTTAGGATCGTACGATGCGTATTTGTTAGGTAGTAACCCCCAGTCTTCATCCCCTGGTTGATCAAGCTCCGGGTGGGGAATCAGTTTCGGAGCATTCCTCAAATGCGCTTTGGCTGCAGACAGACAAGCAAAAAGTGCGATTTTTGATTAATTATAATGGCAAATAAACGGTAGCTATTGATAGTTGTTTAAATTTTAGATTAGTGAAACACAAAGTTGTAAAAACAGAACTATACATGACATCAAAGTGTAGAGTTAAAAAATGAAGGCCATTTTAAGTATTATTTAATTATTATTAGTAATTTTTGTGAATTTTTTCTGTTTCAATTACCTTCCTTCTCAGTTTTGTAGCGATCACAACATTGGCCACTGTGATATTCCAGCTCTACTTCCGACACTAAATGATATGGATTCCAGGGACATGGAACCAAACGGTCACACAATCCTTGAGCCCGTAACTTGTTCGCGTAGTTACGCCGACACTTGTACATGTGGTTGCCCATCCGCATCGGCCTGTACAAATTAAAATCAAAAATATATGAAATGAATATTAAGCTATATAGGTATGACACGTCAATCATATTATGCAATTTGCCTACAATTAAAATGCAAATAGTTTTCAAGTTTTTGAAGGCTTAAAATAATTGAGAATTGAAAAGGAAAGTAGCTAAAAAAAATTAAATGTAATTTGTAGGCACTTACAAAACACGATGGCTGTTCTCGTATGGACATTGTAGGAGATATTCCCCGGGAGCCAGACGAAAATTTACATAGTGCTCTCCAGGCACCGAATTCGGAATTACTTCCTCGCTCCAGGGTCCTCGTGGTCCTTGAGAAACACTATTTTCGCCAGCAGTAGCATCCGCATCGTCCGTAGTGGTCGACAATAAGGTATCCTCTTCCTCCGATTTAGCACTGTCGGGTTTGGGTCCTTCGGGTGCGAGATCCGCTCCAGCGCCTTCTTCGACCTTAAAGATCTCCACGTCATCATCTGGAAAGAGTGCTGCCATGACTACCGCGGTCGTGTCTTGCGAGTCTTGGGCAGACTAAAACTTGTGCTGGAACTGGACAGGAAAACTTCAAGTGAACAAACAACAGAAACTTCTTCTTGAAAGGAGGAAGGCGAACTGACGTTTAGAGCAGATTACAGCCTCCCTTTTATACCCTTCCAGGAGCTCAGTCGTTTTTTTGAAAAATTGTTCAGAATTTTAATTCCTAAATCTGGACATACATAATTTTATCAAGGGCGAGGGATTTTATGTATTTAGGTAGCTGGTAGATGCCTATAGTTAATACTAAAATCGTTTCACCCTAATCGAGGATTTTACCGTCGATTTTTACGGACCCTCCCCTTCTTCTGATTGGCTGTGTCCTTTTGCCATCTTCGGCCGTCAGTCGAAAGACATTCACAACAGAAAAACGTTCTTGCTGACGTTATTTTTTGTTAGAGCACTGTATCTTCTATTCGATTATTTGGCTTGTAAAGTGATTTTTCCAGAATTAACGATCTAAAACTCTATCAGGTCAATTTATTGGACGATCATTGATTTGTTGTAGAAGAATACTTATGGTTTTCTGAATCAACTTTTGTTTTCAGAAACGCTATTGGGCGAATTCCTGAAACGATTTTCCAAAACAGCGTTTTACATAGACCTCTGTTTGCACATTGTCGAGGAATTGAAAATAAATTAATATATGTTAAAGTAATAAAGTGTAAAAAATTGTAGAAATTGAAAAGTATTCAATAGAAGATGAGAAAGAACGAATGCTGAGCGTATATTTGTAACATATAGATAGGTAGTTCGTAATACTGGTGGGCAGATGATGCATTGATGCATACAATAAAACTGTGGACTTTATGTAGATTTCACTTACGTAAAAATGTTACCGTGGATAATATTAGGTCACAAATCTAAAATGCTCGATTAAATATTTAAACTGCATTATTAATTTTTTAATACGAATAATAATTAATTGATTTTAATAGAATAATAAATTCGACTGACTAATTTGAACCGTTCGCATAGACATAAAAATAATAATTCTACTGAGAAAAAATAATTTCTTATTAATTTAATACCTGAGCAAAAAACGGTTTTGTGAAATTATAAAATCAAAAATAATATCTTTTTAATAGCGGAAGCCTGTATGCCTAATTATGTATAAAGTTCAAAGTTCAAGTTCAAAGTCGCATGTCAAGTAAGACCAGGACCAGGACAGGACCAGGCAGGACCAGAAGTCCTTTCAACCAGACTCGGACAGTTATTAATATTACATATTACCGTATATCTTGTAATAGTACTCCCCGCGTACTTTGGAAATAATGGACATTGGAAGGATTAAAAAAAAGTTTCAAAAAAATAATAATGCCAATCTAGATTCACCAGACGAGTCCAAAACTGAATTCATTGTTGATAACTGGGACGCAAGTGAAAGTCCAGATCACAATAATCAAAATTTAAGTGGGAATAAAAGAAAATGTTGGGGACGAGGAAAGGATCGAGGAGACGCTCAGAAAAAGAAGAAGAATGCATCCGCTCAAGACAAAGAAGCAGAAAATCCGGCCAAAAACCTGGACGAATTAGAGCTTCGCTACCGCCTCAAGAAATTCTACCGAGTGATGCACATTCTCTTTTTTATTTTGGGTCTGGGTCTCATTATCACTGGAACTATAATTGCTTGGATCGAGTCGAAAATGATGGGAAATCTTGGGCTGAATCTGACAGACCTCCCCAAGAAACTCTATCTTGGGACGGGAGGGGCCGTCATGGTCATGTCAATCCTGGGTCAACTTTTTGCAAATTTTCGGAAATTAAAAATGCTCACGTGGCTCCTCTACTTGTTCGTTCTTTGTTCTGGGGCTTGCTCCACGGCTGGCTGTTCCCTCCTCTCCCTTAGGAGTTACAAGAATCATAATTTCCCACGAGTCAAATTATTTGAGCTCATGAACTTGTACAATGGGAAGACTGGAGGGGCTACTGAAAAATGGGATGATCTCCATCAGGGTTATAAATGTTGTGGGGTGGATGTTTTTACGGACTGGACAGAGTCCCCATTTGGAAGGACTAGTTTGAGAACTCCCATGTCTTGCTGTAGGAACTATAAGACGGTGAAGGATAAGTCTTGTGGACAGAATCTTCTCCCAGATACGGATTTTAAAGTGGCGGATGAAATTGTTTTTGCAAAGGGTTGCATTAAAGAAATCATGAGAGACACGGATGTTTGGTACTTGGGCTCTGGACTATATTCTGGACTTGTCACGCTCTTAATTAGCGTTCACTTGCTCTTCTGCTTTTTCCTTCTTACATCTCGACGATTGTAATCAAAATCCCAATTTTTCTACGAGTTTATTTATTATTATATAAAAAATAAGAATAATAAAATTCTCAAAAAAAATAAAACTAATACATAATTGTAAAATTATCTATCTAATTATCCATAAAACCAGAGTTGTTGCCTTATTTTCTAATAAATTTATTGGCTTTAAAATAATGGTTATTAGAAATTAATTATTTCCTACCAAAATGTGAGATTCTACTACTGTCATTTAGCGCTATTTAAAATATATTTTATAATATTTATTGGCGACTATGCATAGGGGTTATTTATAAAATGGGGCTTATTTGAAACTTTGCGCTTCTTCAATCTGTTATTTCCGGCATTTTTTAAAACCAAAATATTGTTTTGATACTTGGGGAGGAAAATGTCCTGACGAAAAAATGTCCGGGAGGAAAATTTCCGTATACTTGCTACGGTTGTAGGACATTTTCTCCAAGGGACATTTTCCTCCCACGTCGTACAGAGGACATTTTCCTCCCATTATCAAAATCACATAAACAAAATGAGCAAGTATTCCTTTACAAAAAATCAAAAAATGTGTATTCGTAGGTATTTTCCGAAATATGGTACATAGTCTCCTTTTCCCCATTTTTTGTGAAATAATGATTACGTAAATATTTATTAATCAGAAGCAACGAATGTAATTTCAACATTATTTGAAAAAACCTTATAGTCGGACCTCACAGCAAACAATGCTTTATTAAACATCAATCTGTAATTTACGATAATTCAGAACAGAAACTCATTGTCAAAAAGCAATGCATAGATGCTGAATTCTTATAGTGTTTAAATATAAAATTAAAATATCAAAGATATTATACTCAAAAAATAAAAAATATTCTTTAAATCGTACAAGCATATAGTAACGAAATAAAATTTTATAAATTGTATAGGTAATAAAACTTAGTGTATAATTTAAATTAGATAATAATAAATATTCCATTGTAAAAAAGGCGTACAATTAAACAGTAAATATTGGTGTGACCAGCGATGAAGCACTATAATTCTTATATGACGCATTATTTTATTATTTGTTATCATTCTATAACATGTTTACGATAAATTGACAACAGTTATCACCTGCACGGGATGTTCACATAAGAATTACTGTTTGCATACCTCACGGGGGCATATATGACGGGTGCGAATAACTCGGGCGCGAGTAATGTGGGGGCGACTCGGGTGCGACTCATGACAGTGCCAAATTTTCCGTAAAGGAACACACGCTCATTTTGGTTGTGATTTTGGTACTGGGAGGAAAATGACCTCTGTACGATTTGGGAGGAAGATGTCCCCGGGGGAAAATGTCCTGGGGGGAAAATGCCCTATGGGGGAAAGTACCCGGGGGGGGGGGGAAATGTACGAGAGGAAAATGTCCGTATACCCGCGTGCTTCCCTTGTAAGAGTTAACCGACAAAGAGCGATTATGTACGTGGGAAATATGTGTGCATGTGTTATAGCTTAAGTAGAGATTCAATCGAACGCTTCCTGTTTAGTTGTAAATTTTATTCCAACATTATCAATGATATACAGCCATACAGCCGATCCCAATATACCTATATGGATAATAAAATTACTCCCGTGTTAAAAGTATACACACAATTACATAGCTGTAACAACTAAGAGAAGAGAAAAATTGTAAGGATTGTAGCATAAATGGCTAATTAATTATTTCAACAAAATTATTGTACACAAATATTTTAAATATGATTTGTGTGCGCTCATCTGCCAAAGAAATGCAATAAATCAAAACATACGAAGATCGATGAGGTATACCTTGTTTGCCAGCTCAACTAAGTATGCATCTACGAACGACTAAGAAGGATAGAAGAAAACAAGCGTGTTAAATGTTTATATTTACAATGTAAGCAAAGCAGTAGCATGACAAAGCATACTGACATGATTTATCACCCGCATAGTCGTGAGTTGGTCTACAAATGATCTGCGTCTACATAACATAGCTTTAATAAAAAATTGCAACTATGTAGTGTATTTATACATGAACTTGAATACATAATATTATTCAGATATACTTACTATAGTCAGCAGTACAGCACTGCCTTGAACGTACATAATATACTGGAGAATATACTGTCGAAGCTTTTATATTGATTCGTGAAGTGAAATCACAATCTTCAATTTGACACACACCATTTAACACTGACGGATCACTTTACTGCACGACCATCAACACCAAAACTCTACAGTCATTGTGCAGGGGATGTGACACAGAAATTGCAGTAGTAATAATAGAATTGTACATACAATTAATTTATTTTAAAATGGACGAGTTTTGCGGCTCTCCGTTTTGGGTACGCAATTTTATTTTGTCTTTTTGTTGAGACTAAATTAATTGACTCTTAAAAGTCTAGATAATCTGTGCTCGTGAATAATCACTGTTTATATCTGATTTTGTTCTTAAAATTAATACAAGATTTGAAAGTTTATATATGAAAAGTTGTTTGGCAAAGTGGGTCAAGTCCATCCAAGCAAATGTTACAGGAACACAACGAATTTCAAATACAAGGTGAATTCCAGTTGAATAAAACCCCTAACACAAATAATGTAATTTTTGAAAAAAAAATGGATTTGACACATTTTGCCAAGCAACTGAACAAAAATAGGCAAAATTAACAATAATCACTATCTACACGTTTAACAGGACACCGACCTGACGTGGAACACAGAAAAGACTAAAGCAGCACCCGATCTTACGCCGTGCTTCCAAAATACTGTCCTCGTCTGGGTCCCATGTATATTTTTCTGGGTATTTTTCAGTATTAATTTTATCTGGAGTTCTTCGCGTTCAAATTTAGAATTAGTAAATGAACATGTCGAAGATAAGAATAAAGTTGAGAAAAAATTCTCTGAAAAGTTAAAAAAAAGAAAATCTCCACAGAGGTCATCAGCAAAAATTATATCTGCAAGCAATATTCCATCGAACGCTTTGAACGTGTCAAAGGGCGTCATTTGCGTTCTACTAATCCTAACTCAAATCGTAAGACTGGGCAACACCTTGACATTGAAGCTATCTAATTTTATTATCTACCCTGTAGATACAGTCACACCTGTTCTCAAAATTTCTACTTATGTAAGTGTCTCCTTTAAAAATCATTTAACTATGCTCAAAATTTCCAATAAATATCGTTAGTAAGAATCAAAATGGCCCATATTATATTCAAGTTGAGCTAGAATTAAAAATCAAAATATGAGCTAACAAGGAAGGGTCAACACATGTGCGCCGATTTTCAACTTAAGATCGTGTGCGTTAGATTGACTTATATGGTAGTAAGCAAACGTGCCACTAATAATTTTTTTCGCAGGCCACGTGTATCGACGTCATAGGTGATTTGCGAAAAAACGACCATAGGGGGGACCCCGTTGGCATATTTAATCTGCATGCTAAATCCCATATGAAAATTTCAATTTTTCATTTCGCGAAAAATTTCAAAAATATTACATAAAAATAAAAAAATATTCCGTTGTGACTCTTGGCAATAAAACACTTATGGGTCGTCCATAAATGATGTCATCGAAATAATCTCATTTCTTGAACCCTATGACGCCCCTGGTTGTTATTACCTTAACAATTGCGTAATTGGCAAAATTCAACACGGGAAGTCACAAAGTTGCTTTATTCTTAAGTTAAAAATCGGCGCACATGTGTTGACTTTTCCTTGTAAGTCAAAAAAACATTAAATGAGATTGACGGGTAGAATGTTAATTACGAGTGCTTGAAATGTGCGAAATGTTCTATTTACATGTTTTTTTATACTGCAAAATATCCTATTTACGAGTGTTTCAAAGTACAAAATGTTACATGACTTAAAAAAGGGCAAGATGTCCTATTATTTACATACCTTGAACATTACGATATTTCAGTGTTTTGTGCAAAAGTAGTGCACTCCGTTTTTAGCTACAAATGAATACGGGCCATTTTGAGTCTTCACTGACGATCTATGTATGTAGATGCCACGTTGATAATTGTTATGATAAAAACAATAGAAATAATTTTTTGTTGCACTTGGTCTATTGCAGGCGTTAGTATTGGCATCCATTGTCATTGCAAAGAAAAAAGGAATTCGGTCACCGGCCATTCAATTTGCATTTTGGTTTCTACTCGCTGCCTGTCAAGCATTTAAATTCCGAACAACAATTTTAGCACTATATAAAGATGAACCAGTCACCCATAGAAGTATGGCGGATTCTCTAACTCATATATTGGAATTAATCGACTACCCGCTGATTATTGCACAGTTTTTACTTCACTGCTGGGCAGACTTTAGTAAAACTGGGACACTGGAAAATACGGAAAGAAGGCGGGAATGCCCTCAAAAGTCAGCATCTACACTGAGCTATTTTCTATTCGCATGGTTCGATTCCCTCGCATGGAAAGGTTATCAAAAATCTTTAGAAACGAAAGATTTGTGGGAATTAAATCCAGAAGATAAAGCACGGAACGTGTCATCAATTTTTGAAAAAATTTGGAAGAGTAAATCCGCTAAATTAAAAGCAAGCGCAAACCATCAACATAAGCGTACACAAGTGGGAGTTTTGTCCGTTCTTTTCGGCGCCTTTGGAAAAACCTTTATTGCGGGCTCTGCTCTCAAACTAATTCCAGACTTGATAGCTTTTGCCTCACCCCAAATTTTAAAGTAAAACCGTGTTATAAACTATTCTACTTTAAATGGTACAAATATTGCGAGTGAAGAATCAAAATCACCCATATCCAAGTTGAAAATGATAAATATTGATCACACGGTACATATTTTGCTTATATTATATTATTTCAGTGCCCTAATCACTTTTATAAGCAGTGACGAAGATATTTGGAAAGGTTATTTCTACGCAGTGCTGTTGTGCCTTGCAACCACAGTATTATCATGGACGGAAACGCACTACAATCATGTCATGTACACGACTGAGATGAGGGTCAAGTCAGCCCTGGTGAGCCTCATTTATAAAAAGTCACTTGTCGTGTCCAATGCTGCAAAAAAAGGTAATGCCTACTGCCTAAGTGTGAACAAATGGTTAAATGTGAACGACTAAAAGTTTTATCGAACACTTAAAATTTTGAAATTTAAAATACGGGATACTGAGGTTGAGGTACAACCTCTACATGAAGGAAATTTGAAGTTTCAAAATTTTGAAAGTTCACACATTTTTTCACATTTGGGCAACGCGCTATAGTATAAATATTTGACAGAAAGAATTAAATTAAATCATTTACTGCTATTCTGATATCAAATAGGTTAAATCGTGATTTTAAGAAAATGCGTGTTCTTATATTCGGTAACTGCTATAGAAACCAACACAGGAGAAATAGTTAACCTAATGAGTGTCGACATTCAAAACCTGCAAACACTCATTCCATACGTTAACTATATTTGGAGCTCCCCACTTCAAATTTCTCTATCCTTGTATTTTCTGTGGGGCATCCTTGGCCCGTCGGTACTTGCTGGGGTCGGGGTTATGTTCATCTTAATTGTGATTAATTCAGTGATGAGGAAGTTTCTACGAACATTTCAAATCAAGCAAATGAAGAATAAGGACGAGAGAGTGAAACTTACCAGCGAAATCATTTCCGGAATTAAGGTTTTCTTGGGTTTGAGACGCTTACACAAACAAATTAAAATAAATAAAATATAGCAAGGAGCATCTCAATGGTGATCACACCCTAAGGGTGTTGAGTAGCCGCGGTTCAAAAAGCACCGCCTTTAAAAGTCTATGTCACTGATAGTTATATAACTAATATGCGCAACTACCTATGCTTATGGTTTCAGCACCGGTACGAATGTATTTGGTACGGCTGGGCTTGAAACGAGAGTGCTTGGTACTGTAACGGATAAATCTATACTGGCTTTATAGGTTTAGGCGTAAGGCGTAACGTGGTTGGCATTGTCTAGGTTGATTCCCACAATAGAGTGAATATATTGGTGCCAGATAAATGAATATAATTGTTAATATGTGGATTAAATTAAATACGGTATAACCAGTTTATTAGTAAAGATGTTCTAAAAGATGATCTGTCCAAATACTAGTCTTTCTTTGGTTTTGAAGGACGGGGTCGTAGCAACGCAATGATTCCGTAAGGCTCTAATAAACATCCAGTCGTCCCAGGTTCAGCCTCCAGTAACGCTCCAGCATGAGTATTAGCACTATTAGTAGTTGAATTAGTAGGGATTGAATTAGCTCACTTTGAATGAACTTGTCTCTATCCTATAGTTAGTGATAAATTCAAGCTTTATCACATAATTGCTAATAACTTGTACTGTTGGATGGGAAGTCGAGCCTCCCATGAACGTTATTGAAGAGTCGCCGCTCTTTAATAGTTCCGTTCTACGGTATTTCTCAGCGGGTGTCCCTAACGCTAGAGCCCCGCTTGCAAACGGCGCGGGGTCTTATCTTATGTGCTGGGTCACACGATTTTATTATTACATTCGCATTTTATCTTATTCCCTATTTTCATGTGACCCTAATGACTTAACCATATTTGTCCAAGGGCAATCTATAATTAAATATTAAAACTAATTCAAAAATTTTCATTTTTTTCAAAAAATACTAAAACTAACCGTTTTTATGAGGCCCTCAAAAACATCTACTTTTTTGAGAAAAAAGGAAATTATCGAATTTTTGAAAACCCAGAAATCACTTTTAAGATTATGTGCTGGAGATCACAAAAATTCAAATTTTTCGAAAATCGGATGAAAATTGCAGGAGCTAAAAATCAAAAATTCGATTTTTTTAAACTTTGGCGGGCAACTGTGAGCGAACGGTACGCAATGCGACCGAGTTGCTTTAGGGTTGTAGTACACTAAGGTGGATAAGTCGATTACACCAAGTGGTTTCAAAATCTGGGTGTACCATACGGTGTGCTTTCCTTGTTAGTCCTATATAGTCTACGCTCATAATGCTTCCTTATACATTGCCGCAGACGGCCAAATCCAGTCCACACGCATCTCACTCCTACACTATAATTCTACCGTACCATTCACTCCACTCTTCCCACTTTCCAATTTTTACAGTACGAATGTGTTTGCACGAGTGCTCTAGGTACGGTTGGGTTTGGGTTTGGTGCGAATGTGTTTGGTATCCTTTGGTAAAGGGAAGAATGATCCCGGTACAAAAATAGGGTTGCTACGAGTTTGTTTGGTTCGTGCAATGCCGGTACAAGTGGGTTCGGACTTGTGGGCTTGATACGACATGGCTCGGTGCTAATGTTGCCGGTATTTTCTTTGGTACGCGTCTAAGGGTGCCGGTACTAGTGTGCTTTGTAAAAGTCGTACTGGCACTAATGGGATCGGTATGAGTGGGCTGGGTGCTAGAAGCATCTAATCATGGCTTTCTGTATTAATTTAATGCAAATGTAATGTAATGTAAATGTAATGGCTTTATTGTCAGGCTTAAAAGCGTTATAGCTTATTTCCAAGAGCAAGCATGTGTGGCTAGCTTACCCTGTACCATACCTGTACTAACAAAAGAGCAGAGTAAGCTTTAAAGGTGGTAGTCGCCACACATGAGGAGAGGTGGCGGGAGTTTATGGTTATCTACCTCATGATAGAACTCCGAGTGGGAATCTAACCTACGACCAAATTATTAATTTAATGATTTTGAATTTATGTCTCACCTCCCCTTTCCCATTCCCATCATCGTATAATATAACTTGTGGATGCAGCGGAAGAATAGATTATACTTGTAATGAATTAACATAAAATGCTAAAATGTTTGTTGTAGCATATGCAATGTATTGCAAAGTATCTTGGCATTTTTTACTATTTTTAACCATCCCACTTTCACTTCCACGCGGATATATCCCCACTAGAGCTTTTGCCTACAATTTCATTGCTTTTTTAGTTAATTGACTACACTTGGAACATTAGACACCAAATATTTATGTGTGGACACAACGGATTAACAGATAACTTTAATAATATAATTTGATTCATGCTCTACACAGACTGTAAAAAGATACAGATGCTTGAAGTTTTAAGAACTAAACCTGATCACCATTAGGTCTTTCAATAAAAATACTTTCAAAAATTAGCACTCTGCCACACTAAATTTTTGTATGTATTTAATTGGGACAATTTGTGACTAAAATTTTAGATACTAAAATTTTATGCGTGGGAGCCATCATTCCAAGAGGAAATTATGAAGCTAAGAAGGAAAGAAATCAAAATTTTGAAAGATGCAGCTTGTTTAAATATATTCGGAGCTTTTCTATGGAACTGTTCGGGCTTTATGGTTTCTGTTTGAGTTTTACAGTATTTAATTTAATAAGGCACGATACCTAAATGCAGTGATGGGCGTCAAAATTTCCCCTACGCTATTTTCGTGAATCTATTTTCTAGCCCTATCCCCGCCCTAATCATACTTTGCCCTATTTTCGTGAATCTATTTTCTAGCCCTATCCCCGCCCTAATCAAACTTTAAAGGGCCGGACCTATCGCTATCCCTATTCAAAATAGTTCCAAAACGATGATAGTGACCCTGCCTTACCCCTGCCCTAGCCACGTCCCCAATCTTATAGCATAGGGGAATTGGTACCCCCTGCCCAACCCTAAATATCCGTTTTACGGAACTATAGCTACCCTTGCCCTAAAAAAATGGCCACGAGGAACTGGCGCTACCCCTATTGCTATTGTAAATTTTCAAAATTTATCAATAGTGGTCCTGCCCTGCCCGTATCGCTATTGAAAATAGAGCAGAGTGCCCATCACTGCCTAAATGTGAACGATGAAAATTTTTATCAAAATATTTCAAAATTTAAAGTGCCCAATACGGATTTCGTTACAATCTCTACAGGGGGGAAAGTATTGACGTTTCATCGTTAACATTTAGATGCTTTTTTACATTTAGGCAATGTGCTATACAAGAATATTTTAGGAAATTATATTAAACCAAATTAGCAGTAGCAACCAACGGAGCCGACCTTTCATAATACAATTTTTGAAACCGTTTCATAGGTGGGGATTGGGACACTTGCAACCTACGTTTTACTAGACGAAAAAAACGTTTTGGACGCTCAAACGGTATTTGTATCACTTACCTTGCTGAATTTTATGACGGGTCCAATGACCTTTGTTCCTATGGTCATTAGCATGGCTATTCAGGTTGCTTATGTTAAAGTCTCACCTTTATCTGAACACATAATAGTAGTTACCAAGAAACATTGCTAAATTTACTGTGAATGACTAATTTAATTTATTAGGCTAGGATTAATTTAATCAATGAATGCTTTTTGTGCAGGCATCTGTGAGCTTGGGAAGATTAAACAAGTTTATGAATGCGGAAGAAATTGATACTTCATCGATTTCCCATGATGAGTCTGAAAGTGAGCTGAATAAATTTTTAGTGCATAGTTTAATATATTTTACAACAATTTTGCTAACGATAATATTTTCACCGCTATATTTATCCGTGAAAAAGATGATTCCAAATATATGGCAAAAATTAATTTTGCATTGATTATAAAATTGTATATCAACCCACTTTTTAAAAGAAAATCCGATCGTAATCGAAAACGGTTACTTTTCTTGGGATCATCGAAAAGATAGCCATGGAAGCAATGCCAGCGAAAAAACCAAAACGACTCAACCTGGCGACCGTTCGGATGTACAAAGCGCAGAATGTGGCTTCCATGATCCATGTGTTTTAAAGGATATTAACATGTTTGTACAAGAGGGTTCATTGGTTGCTGTAGTGGGCTCAGTGGGATGTGGTAAATCAAGTTTACTCTGTGCTATTCTGGGTGAACTTGAAAAGACATCGGGCCGAGTTAATACTAGAGTAATCATTCTCACCTACCTAAATTACTTTTAAATTTTCCTGCTTTGAATATGTTCAAAATTTGACTGTAAAAATGCATTCATTGATATTATAACAGGGCAGCATAAGCTACGTGGCCCAGCAAACTTTTATTCTTAGTGATAGTTTACAAGAAAATATTTTATTTGGCAAACCGTTCGAAGCAGTTAAGTACAAGAAAATCATAGATGCTTGTGACCTTGGCCCAGATTTGGATATCCTTCCTGGCCGAGATGAAGTTGAAATTGGTGAAAAAGTAAAACTTTCATTTGCTTTATTTTTTTTAAATGTCAAAATATAAATGTAAAATGTTGGCAATTTCTTTCAAGTTTTCCCAAAAAATAAATACTACAGGGTATAAATTTAAGTGGTGGTCAAAAGCAGCGTGTGTCAATAGCTCGGGCTGTCTACAATGATTCGGATTTGTATTTGCTGGACGATCCTTTAAGCGCAGTGGATTCTCAAGTGGGGAAACATATTTTTGAAAATATAATAAGCCGCAAGGGTCTCTTAGGGCGAAAAACACGAGTTTTAGTTACGAGTGCGCTCCATTTCTTGCCTCAAGTAGATCACGTTATCGTCATGAAAGATGGCGAGATTTCTGAAAGTGGAACTTATGATCAACTTTTAAGGCAGAAAGTAAGTATATTCATATTATACCTCATTTATAAAACAAAATAAATACTGTTTGAGTGTTAAGAATGCATAATAATTTATGCTTGCCATCTTTTTCGTTTGATTCATTCAAATTAGGGAGAATTTTCCGAATTAATAAGTCAGTATACTCAAACCGAGACGGACATGAAAATTCAAAGTGAGTTTATTTCGAGACAATTAAGACGTGAAGAATTGTTACATCGATCAGTGGGGTTCCAAATTCGGAGTTCAAATAAAGTTGAAAAAGAGGTTCCAGGGCGAGAAAAGCACAAAAAATTAATATCTGAAGAAGTAGTAGAGACACAAAGCGTGAAATGGTCAATTTATTTCGATTACTTCCGTGCGGCCGGATGGGGAAGAGTAGTTTTAGCTGCTCTTATGTACATAGAATACAAAGGTAATTTTATTCAATTATTCCTGGCGCGACATTTAATTATTTCCTAATAATACAAATAAAATATCTACGTTTCAAGTTATGGCAATTAGTTGTATTTTTGCAAAAATTAACTTATTTTAATAATTTTTATTTTCGTATGAGCTAAAACAAACTTGGTAAAATATAATTTTAGAATAATATATTTTTACTGTAGTAATTGCTTAAAAATCCGAATATTTTAAAAAACAGGATTTGCCATTGGTTCACATCTTTGGCTGAACGTATGGTCCAGTGAACCGATTGTGAATGGGACGCAGAGAAATCGAGATTTGTACCTTGGCGTCTATGGTTGCCTTGGCGCTGCACAATGTAAGCACTTCGAATGAAAATGTCAATTGTTAAACCTATGATTTAGCGTGGTTTCCAAAACAAAATTTTTCCAGTATCAAATATAATTAATTACTGTTTCGTTTTCAAAATTTTCCAGCCCTTTCATTCATGATCGCGACAGCATTACTATGTTTTGCAGTCATTTTCTCGGCCTCTGTCTTTCATTTAAAGATGTTAAAGCGAATTCTACGAGCGCCGATGTCATTTTTCGATACGACGCCATCTGGAAGGATTATCAACCGCTTTTCGAAAGATGTCAACATCCTGGACAACACTCTATCATACTTGTTTCAACAATGGATAAATATGTTTATTAATGTTTTGGGAGCTCTCATTATTATCACTTACAGCACTCCCATTTTCGTCCTTGTTCTAATTCCCGTCTGCATTTTCTACTTTTTTGTCCAGGTACTTTTAAATTAATTATACAAGTTACTATAGCTAATTGTAATGCCAACAAATTAGTACATGCAGAAAATAAAACCGTGCCTTCTGTTAAAAGCTTAATATCGATTTTATTGGTGTATTACAGAGGTTTTTCGTGCCTACATACCGCCAATTAAAGCGACTGGAAGCAGTGACTCGATCCCCAGTTTATTCTCACTTCACTGAAACACTCAACGGAGCCTCAACGATACGAGCTTATGGACAGCAACAGAGATTTATTGCAGAGTCAGAAATTAA
Source organism: Dicyrtomina saundersi (assembly GCA_034695245.1). NCBI lineage: Eukaryota > Metazoa > Arthropoda > Collembola > Symphypleona > Dicyrtomidae > Dicyrtomina > Dicyrtomina saundersi. The sequence goes on along the minus strand of JAQFZE010000566.1, from coordinate 507 downwards.
ATTGGACGAGAACATGGCTTGCTATTATCCGTCCCTTATTTCATCGAGGTAGCAATAGACGATTTTATGTCATTTAAAAAAATACAAAATACATTGATTGTAGCTTTTATTTTGTATGTACTTTTTAAATATGATGAAGCAATTTTTAGTTTTCAATAGTTGATTTTAATTTTTTTTAAATGGCGAAACTATGTGTAACAATATGTACAAGTCAAGCTTGAATTCGAATATCTATACATTATTTTAGAATACTGAAAAAGCACGCCATGAAGGTTGCTTGTTAGTTAAAAAACTACCACAAATTTTATTTTGATGTAATTTACATGCAATATAATTAATTGGTTTAATTATTGCTTTCTTCAGATGGCTTGAAATTCGTTTGGAAGGAGCAGGAAGTATCATGATATTTTTTGCTGCTCTGTTTGCTGTGCTGAGTAGGGACAGTCTTAAACCAGGTTTAGTGGGGTTGACAATTTCTTACGCTTTAGAAAATACTTACTTTCTTGG
>JAQFZE010000565.1:0-24796 GCA_034695245.1 Dicyrtomina saundersi | reverse complement strand
TTTGAAAAGGTGCAAAATTTTTTAATTCCATGTGTTTGAAAAGTGTAAAATGTTGTATTTACATATTTTTGAAAAGTCCAAATAGTCCAATTGAATATTTTCGTAGATTGTAGTTGATATTGTTTTTAGCTAAAATTGGATATGGGTCATTTTGGTTCTTCATAGACAGACGATATATATTATTGCATAATAAATAATTTACACTTTTTGAAAGGCGCAAAATTAACGATTTAAAATCAATTTTTGTGAAATTAGGAAAATAAGAATTTATGCTTCTGCTACAGCTTCAAAATACACATTAAATCCATAAAAAAAATATATGTGACTCTATCATTGCAGATATTAGAGGAAATAATGCGTTGTGCGACGCCGGATACCCTCGTCGCCTGCCGCAGCGTCAACAGTATGTGGAGTAAAATCTCCACCGAAGCTCTCCTAAAAAAACAGGCCCTCTCCACCAAGGTGTATTTCGGCCCTTACAACGAGTCAAAAACGGATCTCATCCAGCCCTTCCTCACCGTCTTCAATGGAACCATGGACAGCGGTCGACAGTTCCCATCCAATAACTTTACTTTCTTTGGCCGCCCTCTCCATCAGAAAACTCTTCAAACATTCCTCACAAATTTTGGCCATCTCATTAAAGGGATGACAATGGATTTTGGAACGACCGGAGTCTCCTGGGTCACCTCAGTCCTTCCAGGGGATCTCGTACATCTCCTTGCATGTCAACTCTCCAATCTTGAGAGCTTCACCCTTCATAATCATCCCAGAGCCAGCCCGGCCGAGAATGAAAACATTACCTTTGGTGTGGACTACAAGGGTGGCTTTAGCAGTCTCAAGTATTTTAAAGTTGATACAAGTATCCCGACAAAACTTTTCCAAATTGTCCTCACACTAGCAAAGTATTTGCAAGAAGTAGACGTGGACATTGACTCCGCCCCGCCGATTAGTAATTCAATCGGGATAAAGAACCGAACTCTGTATTTAACAGAAAATATAGAGCGGGTCATGCCATCCCTTGTCTACTTTGATAAGGTCTACTTACTTAGGCGAATTCGTTTGGACTTCGAACACGACTGCACTTCCCAAGAATACAAACACCTCCTGTTCAGCACTGCACCCCTCCGAAAACTGATTATTGAAGATATTCAAGAGGCTGATGATTTAAAAGAAACTCTCTGGCCCACTGTGAGCAATGACCTATACAGCATTTTTATGCGGAGTTGTTCAAGTTTAAGGGAATTACGAATGGGCCCACTTGGATTTATCCCAGATTTGGAATTCCCTACTCTACGGAAATTACATACTCTGACAATAAGTGGGTTTTTGGAAAGTAGTGTTGATTTAAATAATGCCCACTGGCTCAGTGAGATTTACCTACCACCTGGATTCATTTTTTCGGAGGTGTTCCCCAACTTGAGGTGCATTATCATGGAGACTTGTTTTGAACACAATGTGTATTACCCCTGGGACCAAGACCCGACTTCCGGTTCTGGGTCGGGTTCGCAAGAAATGAAGGCTGACGACATCATTGAAACAGAAAAAATATGGGACGTACTATTTACAGTGACAGACATTTCTTTCAAACAGATCCCACCACTCCCATGGCTTCGAAATTGTTCCAGAATGTTCCCATGTGTTAAGTCCCTCACTGTCCAGGAACAGGCTAGCTTCAGTGACACGAAGGGTGTACTAGATATCCTGTCGGATTTTACCGAATTGAAGAATTTTGTACTGGGGATTCGAACTAATCACCGGTACACAATTTGCAGTTATGGAGCCATCGACTCCTTTTTAACGGGCTTCAGTCAAAAGACGTGTCGGCGGATTTTTGAGACTTGGACGGAAAGGGAATTTCCACCATCAACATATGAGAAGCTACTCCCGCTACGTGTCCATAAATGCCTAGCAGATTTAAAAAGTAAGTCAGATTTTTAAACGTAGATTCTTCTTTAATTCAGTGTTTTTCTAGTGTTCATTATTATGAGTGGAATTACTTTGTAATTGTTTATAAGTTGCTAGTACATTCAGTGTATGATTTGTTTGTAAAAAGTAACTAATTTTGTTTCGTGGTTGCAGATCTCCAATATTTTGAACTAAAATTTATTCCGTTTTACGGCTGTATGAACGATGACCTAGCAGCCGTGCCTAGGAACCTCTATCCTCTCGTATCACGTGTTAGCGGAGCTTTTGCCTTCAAGACGTGTCCCAAGCTTGAGGTCGCAATTGAATTAGACAATGTTGATATTTTGGACGACTACGGGAGTAGGTCATTTCACGGTGAGTTATATGTGATTTTACTTTACAAACTAATATAACATTTACTGTATTACCGCGCAGGGTGGGATAATGGGGCCAGGCCAGCGCAGGCAGAATTTTCAAAAAACATATAAATGGAACATTTTGCACTTTTCAAAAACATGGAAATAAAGTTTTTTGTACATTTCAAAAACATGCAAATAAATTTTTTTGTACATGAAAATAAAACATTTTCCACTTTTCTCAAAACTTGTAAATAGAACATTTTATGCTATTCTGAATCAAGTAAAACGAACATTTTAAACTTTTCTAAAACATGTAAAAATACAACATTTTGCTTTACCAAAGAAAAGCTTCAATAAAATCAAAATAGTGATTCCTTTGTCCGGCCCTGTTACCCGGCTTGTGTATTCTGAGTCATAGGATTCTTAGGAATGGAATATATCATTGATGACATCATTTGTGCACGATCCCTAGTCTATCTCTATAGCGTAGTAGCGAACAGTGTTTTAAATAAATATTTTTGTAAGTGAACTTATTTTTGTTTATTTTTTGATTTTACAGATATGTTCGAAAGACTGAAAACAGTTTTCCCCTATGTCCAGGCTGTCCATTTCCCTGAGAAATTTAATAGGAAGATTACATGACTTTGACTTCTCTAAACGAGAGAGTCACCTCTCTCTTCACCCGTTCAAATTTTAAAGTTCCTTTAAAATAAGGTTGTAAGTTAGTAGAAAAAAGCTGACTTGCTATGATGTTTAATGCACAGAGGCCTAAATACTAGTAAAGTAAACAAGTACCTACGCTACACTCTACACATATTATATATATACAGTGGAACCTTTTTATAAGCGCTCACCTTATAAAGTCACCCTTGTTATAGTGTCAGCTTTTTTACTTCCCCGGCAAACCGCCTATGCTTTAACATAGTCAATATCCAGACTATAAGGTCACTTTTTATAACGTCACCCTTACTATAAGCACGTCAATCACTGTGCCCCACGCAAACATTTACATGATATTTCACCTTTTAATAGCAGCATGCAAAAATATTATAAAACACACACCCCATCTTTAAGTAAAATCTGAAAAAGTAATCGTCTATTGCAGCCTATTTTGTAAAAATCTAGTTGTGAAATAAATTTCTACTTTTAGTTATCGTTCGTAAAATAAATTACTTAAACAACATGGCTTCATTTAATAATATTACAATCTCAGTTTTTCTTTAAATCATTAGGACTTTTTATAACAGCATGTGACGTTATAGGCTATAAGGTCACCTCACTATAACGTCGTAATACACCCTTCCCCCTGAGATGACGTTATAACAAGGTTCCACTGTAAGTTATTCACTTACATCGTATGTTCAAAACGACGTTTTATTAATAATTTTAAAGAGATTATAGAGAAATATATTGTAAAAATAATTCGCTATAAAATTATCAAGTTTTATAATCATTCCAGCCTTTTACTATAGGGCTGCGATTAACATTTCCGAAGATTGTAAATAAGACTGAAAATAGAAATAATTTAACATACTAATTTAACCACGCAGTAGTGGCGCAGATCTTACTGTATAACGTTAATTCAAAAGACTTTTATGATTTAACTATGTATATAGGCTTAAGCAGTTTAGTTTTTCCTACACTTGTTCATATATAAAATATGCGCCTATAGTATATCCATTCACTTCCATGTTTATTAGGATGGCTATAATATTTTTGACAAGAAACTGACAAGCGTGTATGCGCTCCATTAGATAATTAAGCAGATTTTTATCAACAATGACAAAAGAATTGTGTATCCTAATATGTAAGGAGTAGAAAAGTATTCGCAACTGAGGTGTATGTTAAATATTTATATATATTTTATATTGAATAAAATTATCAAAATTTGAACAGTCAATTAATCTACATATCGTCTGGGAAGAACTAAAATGGCCCATATCCATTTGTTGCTAAAAACAATATCCACTATCTACAAAAAATATTGAAACATGTCTTGAAAGCATTTAAATAAAACATTTTACACTTTTCAGAAATATGTAAATACAACATTTTACACTTTCAAAAAACATGTAAATAGAACATTTTACACTTTCAAAAAACATGGAATTAGAAAGTTTTGCACCTTTTCAAAAACATGTAATTAAAACATTTAACACTTTTCAAAAACTCCTAATTAACATTTTACGCATGTTTTTCATATTGTTTTTATGACATAGCTCATTTTGATTCTAGCTAAAATTGGATATAGGTCATTTTGGTTCTTCACAGACGATGTTACATATATACAACTTATTTTCAAATCTCCGAGCATAAATCTCATTCGCCATCTCCACGTAAATTCATTGCAAACTTTGGAACTTCAAGAGCCTGCTAACTAAGTATTTCATACGATACAAGCGGAATTTTGTTCCAGTAATGAAAATAATTAACTAAATACGAAAATTAAGTGTATTTTTAGCACAGTTGACAGTTGAATGTCAATAATACTTTAGCGCCAAATACGCAAAATTGACTGAATTTATATTTTGTATTTAATTCTATATACATAGATGTAGTATTTAACCAGTTGTAATTTTGATTTGAATTATTTTGGTTCTAAAAAAGGTTATTTTCGTTCTCATTTAGAGTTAGTGATGAGTTGATGAGTGATGGGAAAGAAATGTGGTAGCAACTAAAGTAACTATGTAATAACCTTGATGAAAATTGGAAGCTTCCAGTGTTTACCTTTCAGTTTTCATCGTCCTCTAGTCATTACTTCTTAGGTACATTTGACTTGACTAAAAAACTGCGAGTACCAGTGCCAGCATTAAACAACGAACCTCGTCAGTTCAGTGGAAAGATGTACAGCACGGAAGGACGAGGAAATATAGAGATGGAAAAATTTTGCTATTTAATCGCATCATCACATCACATCAATTATATGCACGCAGAACCTGTGTACATATTCCTATGATTTTCCTTTACGTGTGAAATAACCAAATACTATACGTGTATGTACTTAGGCGCATATATAAAATACATTTTTGTAAAATCAAAATTTAAAAGGCACTGTATACACATGTTAGGGGTCATTCATAAATGATGTCATCCAAATACCCCCATTTATATAAGACCATTGGCATCAGCTTAACCCCTGCGTGTAAATGGTTATCGCTAACATGGGATGACATCAATATCGTTATATTAAATCCATTGACCCTATACGTGACGCCATTTATAAACGATCCCTCATGCATTATACCTATGTATTGCAAAAACGTGGACTACAAAATTTTTAAATGTCATAAGAATGTATAATTGGACGTATATTATTTTCGACCTTTTCGAATAACAATAATGACTACAGCCACAAGGACATTGTGGGCGGGGTAACAATAGAGATCTAACCCAGAAAAAGAAAGATACACAATAAATGATTGACACGACATGCTTTATTATTACCGCATCCTATATTCTGCCCTGGCTATTTAAAATAATGTAGCAGAGAGTAGGCTCTGGAAAAATTGTGAATTTTTTATGATGTTTTTTCTAAAGCTCTCCGTCAGTCGTACATACACTACGTAACATAGCTTTTAATTATTATAATAATGTATTATAGTGAAGTACATTCTGCTTTACACATTTTTTATTTAAGTCAGTCAGTATATATGATATAGCTATATGGATTTACTTAGGTCTATAGCGTAAATTTTCCTGTATGTATAAGTTCTTTAGCTCACTAGTCAGTTCAATATAATATGTGCAAATATTTGATTGCCATTTGACATTTTTGTCGCTCACGTTATTCTGATTTTGAATAACAGTTTTTTTTAATTGTCGGATTTTTCACAAGACTTTCAATTCAGTTCAGTTTTAGTCACTAGTCCAATAATTTCCAGTGATTTAAAAGGTGTGGTGGTGTAATAAGCTAATAAAGCTGAAGAATTAATCCTAAATCTTTAGATTCTTTCAAAGAAGTTAAATTTATTTGGTTTAAGTTTTGAGTGGTTTCAAGATTCATTGCCATTATGAGCGCCCCCACAAATAAGGAATTACAAGCTTTGCAAAATGTAATACTTTCCTATATTTTAAATTTTTTATGTACTAAGTCCTTTGCTTAACCTTGGTTCAACTTGTCTACTTTTTGATTATTACAAAATTTCAGTTTCGATCATCGATAGCTGATCTTGACCTAAATGCAGAGCAGCAGACAGACATGTTTCTCCTTCGCTGGCTTCGTGGTATTTAAAAAAAAATTAATTAGCGTTATTAGTTTACAATGTTATTTTACCTGTTAAATGTTTAATAATTTTATTTACACAAAACTTCACACCAATTATATGGCCAATGACCAAAGGTCTAATTATTGAAGTAAAATTTAATATAATTTTAGCTCGTGAACTAAACCTGAAAGCATCCGAAGATATGCTTCGAAAAGTAAGTGCAAAATCGCACACACGCAAATTATCTAGAAAGATCTGTAGATTAGCAAACTATATGCTATAGCTATACTAATATATAGTACCCATATTCTCGTCTTCAAACGATAAAACTTGTACTGTTTGTTTTTTTAAGTCCATGGTATGGAGGGCAGAAAATAAGCTGGACGAGATTTTGACTTGGGAAGCTCCGAAGCAATTTCAAATTGACTTCGCCTACGATTTGAATGGATGTGATAAGGACGGTTGTCCAGGTAAAGGATTTATAATTCGTAATCAAATCGTAATTTATTCATAAAAAAGACCAATGTAAAGACGAGTTTTAAAAAAGTGTGAAATTTTCTATTTAAGTATATATGTATATACATATGTTTTTGAAAAGTACAAAATACTACAATAATATGTTTACACGAAAAGTGTAAAATATTTTATTTGTAGGTACCTGAAAGATACAAAATGCTTTATTTACATGGTTTTGAAAAGTGCAAAATGTTTCATTTAAATGTTTTTGAAAATTTTTAAATTTTCTGTTTATGCAAATGTTTTTAAAGTATGCAAAAATTTTCTTTTATATATTTTTAAAAATTACAAAATGTTCTGTTTGCGTTTGGAAAAAATGTAAAATTTTCTGTTTACATGTTTTTGAAAAGTGCAAAATGTTCCATTTACATGTTTTAGAAAATTGCAAAATTTTCCATTCACATGTTTTTGAAAAGTGTAAATTATCCTATTTACAAGCTTTTAGGATCACATTTAAATTTTGTGTAGATTTTACATTTTATTTTTATCTAAAAATGATACTGGGTCATTTTGAGACTATACCAAAGATATGAACGTGTAAAACATTTGTCTATATATTATTTTGTATGCACATAGTTGGTGTGATTCCATTTGGGAAATGGGACGTGCGTAAAGCCGTCGAATCTGGACAGAAGGATATTTATCTCCGATACATGGATCAAATGTGTGAGCGTGCATTGAGCATCATGAGTGAGAAGAATAAAAGTCGACCTCCGGGTCAACCCTTGACACAAATGACCATCATTTGGGATTTGAATGGATTCTCTCTACGGCAGATGGCTGCCAGAGGAAGTAATTAAACAATTATCTAGAAAATAGAAACATACTTGTGTCAATTTTTATACAATTATTAAAATTACTGGTGCTATACAGCTGTTTAGTGTCAAAAGTGAAGGGCTTTATTGTTTTAACATTTAAAATATCTCGAATTATTTACATGATTTTAATGAACTATAATCACCATAGCAATAATGAAAGTTAATTGTGCCTTCATTATTACAGCTGCCCTTAAATTTATTTGAATGATCTGAACTATTATTTAGCAATTTTTATTTGACTGATATTCTATTTTTATTTTTTCCTTACAGCAATCGATGCAGTTTTAGACGGGGTGAGAAGATTTGAGGCTAATTACCCGGAAATTCTGAAAGCTTCATTCGGTGTTAATGGTAGGCCCCACACTATTTCTTGCATACTGTAAACTACTGCGCACAGAATTTAAGGCATTACAATTTTATTAAATTAAAACTGTGTGAAATATGTGCGAATTATTGATCCCACATTATGTTTGTAGCCCCTCGTATTTTTGCATTGATGTTTGGCCTAATTAAACCATTGCTGACGGCCCGAACTTTGGAGAAAGTACAGATCTGGGGAACCAATGCTAACAAATGGAAAGTTGCCCTTCTCAAAGCCATCCCGACGGATCAGCTTCTTCCCGCATATGGAGGCACCCGCTCTGCACATAAAGATGTAATAATTTATTAGTACAAAATATCTTTCAATTTCGTTGGTTTCTGATCACATAATGTAACATAGTGTTAAGGGATAGTTCATAAATGATGTCATTGGTGGTGTCAGTCGGTCAGTGGGAGGGGCTATCAATAGTCGGATATTGATGGCGTATTTATACCATGTTAAAGATAGCCGTTCTCGTAATTTAACGACGGGTGGATCCTAAAAAAGTGATAATTTGGGCGACATCATTTATGTACCATTCCTAAATTCTCTAGTCAAATTTTGAAATTTTAAAATTTCTTGTCGCACACAGTTTGTCTTTTTTTGTAAAATCAATGTTATGTGATTGGGTTCCAGTTCTTGGACGTTCAGGGACGAAGTATTAATGCGTCTGAGGATGCTGGGGATGTGATGTGTGTTGTCACGGTGGACGCTGGGGACAAACTCAGCATAGCTTTGGATGCAAAACATCCTAATTCAACTCTTAAGTAAAAATTCTTAATACAATTTTATTCCATAAGGGGCACATTGACATTACCTAAATGTGAACACACGCCTAAGTGTGAACGACAAAAATATGTATCGCAAAAACTGTCAAAAATAACTTTAAATGTCCATATGGCAGAGGTTGTAATGAACGCCGTATCGCATGTTTAAAATTTGAAAATTTCCAAAGTTTTTGATCAAAATTTTCATCGTTCCTACTTACGGCAGGTGTTCAGATTCAGGGAGCGCACTTTGATTATTCCTATTTCCTGTACACATGTTTCTAGTCAGCTTTCCCGTTGAATGGTACTGTACTACAATTCTTATTTAATAATATCTTTTGGTAATAAAATCGCTTAATCGTTTGACCGTTTTTGAACAGCTGGAGCTTCCGCACAGATGATTTTGACATTGGCTTCTCGATTTTTTTGGATGGGACGAAGGAGCTCGTGAGTGAGGAGAGAGTTGACTCGCATTTGAGCAAACAGGAAGGCTCACTGATTTGTTCCAAGCCCGGACGATGTAAGTACACATAGAGTGTGCCAGGGAATAATGATGTGTAACATTGTGGATGGTGTAAAAGACGGGATTTTTGATCGATTTCTGTAACATTGTTTCTTTCAGACACATTGGTATTTGACAATACTTACAGTGTAGTGCGGGCTAAAACACTCTACTACATGGTCTCCATTACTTCACCAGATGAATCTGATGACGAAGAAATAACATCTCTATAAACAAACCCATACCTCAAGCCACAATCAAACCAAAGCCAAAGGGGACCAATAAGACGGCATATTATGATATTAAAATTTTCAGTAATTAAATGAATCATAATGATTTTGTTTCAGCCTTCATAATGAATTATGAAAATGACATGACCTTGAACTTTTGGCGATACTACATAATTACACGCGTAGTCTACAGTTGTATAGTTCTAATAGTGTAGATTATTAAATTGACGTTATTTTTCGAGTTAATAAATATTAATTACCTAATGAAACTATGAAACTAGCCTACCGTAATTATTGCAATTTGTTCGTACTTAAAATACCTATTGTTCTTCAAACATTGCACAGATTATATAGCTGTACATATAACAAGAAGATTAGCCGTCATAAGTCATACGGGATACTAGGGATGGTCCACAAATGACGTCACCCGGTCAGCCAAATTATCTCGTCGTACTTGGAAAGTGAAAGCACATTCACAGATTATCTTTAATTGCTTTCTTTAATGTTTGAACAGGTAGTGTGGCGCGGGGCAAGTTTATTACGAAAGACTAAATGCTGATTTTCCAATGGTCTGCCAACAGCCCATCGTCTTCTGGTTGAGGGTTTCCCGACAATTACGTTAAGAAAAAATGAAAATGTTTTACCCCCTTCCTCCCATAGTTTAGCACTTTTACAATGTAGCGCCATACTAAAAAGCAAAGCTTTACATAAGTCGTTTCCTCCCCCCTCCTCTAAATCTACACGTCATTGGCGGGCGCACCCTAAATACATTTAAGTACATACTCGGTACTTCACTGCAACATACTGCACCGCTACCGCTACCACATGCACAATCGTACTTACATTCAAAAATCATTTTAATCGCCGTCTGATACCGACACCGACACTTTTCTGCATCCAGTCGATCCAGTCCAGCAGACCAGGAATCACCTGGTACTTAATTAGGTAATTATTGTTATTTCAAGTTTATTACTGCTACACAGACAGCAATCAGTCTATGAGCAAAGTATTTCAACTCGTGTTGGTTTGAAAACATCTGTAATTCGAATAGTGTTAGTCTTCTCCCCAATTTAATGAAATGTAAGGTGGAATTTCATCAGTCATCAGTCTGGACCAAACGGCCCACGTTAATTTTTCATAACCCTTGTGTATACAATATAGAAACAAAGTGAAAAGGAAATAAATGAAAAAATATAGATTTCAAGTTCAAGTCCAGATATACAGTGAGTAGTGCATTAATAATAATTTGGTCATCCATCACAATAAACACTAACATAGTGTTTTGATACAGTTGACGGTCGGTAGAAATTCGTTCTTTCTGTACAAGTGAATTTGCAATATGTCTAGTGAAACGGATAGAATTTTGCAATATTTGACGCATACTGAGACAGTTAACAGTCTTCAGTTGGCGACAGAATTTGAGGAAGACCACCAGAAAATCGTGGGTGCAATAAAAAGTTTGCAGAGTCTGGGTGATATAATTGAGGCTGATCAGATTTCTTCTGCCAGATGGGATTTGACCTCTGAGGGTATGTATGTCTTTAAACTGTAATGTCAATTGCAGATACCTAGCGCCTAGTTATACATACGTATAATATACTTGTTGCATCGCCTTAAATGTTAAATATTGCAGGAAATGATTGCCGTCTGTCGGTCCATACTTACGTTATGTGTCTTGTTTAATGTAATACTATCAATTATAAGCTAATAGTTACAACAACTTTACTATTTTGACTAATTGACTATACATGCAATTTTATTATTTAAGATACCGCTATGCATATAATGAATTATATACATGTCGTCTGTAATTTGAGATGTTGAAATCCTACATTTTCTTATTCTACATATTTAAAGTTATATGCGTAGAATATTAATTGGTTTTTTATTTAATTTTCAGGGCTATCAATTGTAGAGAAAGGAAGTCATGAAGCTCTAGTATATAATGCGGTTCCTCCGGGTGAGGACGGGATACTCCAACCAGAGCTCATGAAAGCTACGGGTGCTAGTGGCAAGATTGGGATGAGTAAAGCAATTCAAGCAGGGTGGCTTAAAATTAAAAAGGATGGTGGTAAAACTAACGTTGTTCGGAATGTGGATTCAATTGTGGATACTGTAAGTTCTTTTTCTTAATTTAATTTTGATTTTATTGTAGTCGTTAGTAACCATTAATAATACAGAAAAATACAAACAAAACAAAAATTGAAAAAGGTTTATAAAACATTTTTTTGTCGTACCGGTATCCCAGGTAAAGCAAAACTTGGAAGATCTTGCCAAGGGAACAATTACATTAGACGCAAGTGTAGTGAATGACTACAAAAAACGAAAACTCATGCAGCAAATTAATGTGACCAGCTTTAATATTCGGAAAGGTGTTGGCTTCACGACTACCATTGAGAAACCAGAAACGGAGCTCACTCCAGAATTAATTTCTTCAGGAGCATGGAAAACCAAGAAATTTAAAGCGTACAATTTCAATGCACTGGGAGTTCAACCAACCTGTGGTCATTTGCATCCTTTATTAAAAGTAATTTTGAACTCATTTCCACTTGATTAGTAGTTGAATTTACTCCTATAGTTGACGGGCTATTATCTGATGCAGACGCTCATCTGTAACCTATTATCCAATTATTTCAAATGGTCGGTCTACGAATTGTAATACAATATTGTTGACTTTTTATAGGTCCGAACTGAATTCCGGCAAATATTTTTAGAAATGGGCTTCTCGGAAATGCCGACGCAGAAATTCATTGAGAGTTCCTTCTGGAACTTTGACGCCCTTTTCCAGCCTCAGCAACATCCGGCAAGAGATGCTCATGACACCTTCTTTTTGACTCGACCCCAAAAGTGCACTTCCATTCCACCGGATTATATGGAAAGGGTCAAAACCGTTCACTCTGTGGGTGGATATGGTTCACAAGGATATGGATATGACTGGAAAATTGAAGAGGCGGAAAAGAATGTTATGCGAACTCATACTACGGCTGTCAGTGCTAGAATGCTTTACAAAGTTGGTAAGTCTGGGCCTCGGTGTTCTCTTTTTGATTCTTACCTATATACAAAAATAATGTGTACCATATTTTTGCTAATACCTCCCGGGGTCTCTTATAACTCCCGGGTGTGTGACCACGAATGCCTTAACCTAATAACTCCCCGGGGTGATTTATTAGAAGAAATACGGTACTTATAATTTAATAATTATGATTTTGAAATTTTCTTGATGTAGGTAATTTATAAATTTTATTATATTTCTATGATTTTTAATTAAAGCTCAAAAACAACCCTTTGAGCCAGTGAAGTTGTTCTCCATTGACCGAGTTTTCCGTAACGAAACATTGGATGCAACTCATTTAGCTGAATTTCATCAAGTGGAAGGGGTGGTGGCTGACCGGAATATTACTCTAGGACATTTACTGGGAACCATCAAACAATTCTTCAGCCGTCTAGGAATTGATCAAGTTCGTTTCAAGCCTGCTTACAATCCATACACAGAGCCCTCCATGGAGATTTTTGCCTACCATCCTGGTCTTAAGAAATGGGTTGAAGTGGGGAATTCTGGAATGTTCCGCCCTGAAATGCTCCTCCCAATGGGCTTACCCCCAGATGTCCGTGTGATTGCATGGGGTTTATCTTTAGAGAGACCTACAATGATTCGATATGGAATCGATAATATTCGGGACTTGGTCGGTCCTCGGGTTGATCTTCAAATGGTGTATAATAATGCCCTGTGCCGATTGGATAAACATAAATAATGGCTCTGTTATTTATTAGTTTTTTCAATTATTACTTGTCTGTGACTTAAAATAATTAATTAGCTTTTAGTTCGACATTGGATTGTACAATATATCGTCCACTACTACTATCATCTAGTGTTGTGTTTCTCATTTGAGTTGCTGTTAATTATTTATCGAAATTGTTGTCACATCTGGAAAATCGGAATAAATGTTTTTAAACTTTTCCTTGTTTATTTCCTATTCTAGTTTCGTGACCATTTTCCATTAAATAACTTTTAAAATGCCTTAACGTTAGAACGAGACAAAGGGGAGTTTTAATTTCAGTTACCGAAGTGCACAGTTAACTAATGTGTTGTGTGTAGTAGCAGTTAATAAGTTACTTAATAGTGTACTATGGACAAGGTAATAGCGGTAGCTGCAAAACGCCAAAATGAAATATCGTCTGTGAAGAACCAAAATGACCCATATCCAATTTAAGCTACAATCAAATTGAGCTATGTCATTAAAACAAAATGAGAAACATGCGTAAAATGTTAATTGAGAGTTTTTCAAAAGTGCAAAATGTTTTGTTTTTTAACAATGTAAATTGTCCCATTTAAATGTTTTTGAAAAGTGTAAAATGTTCTAATTCCATGTGTTTTTAAAAGTGTAAAATGTTCTATGTAAATGCTCTCAAGACATATTTGAGTATTTTTGTAGATAGTTGATATTGTTTTTAGCTAAAAAAAATGGATATGGGTCATTTTGGTTCTTCACAGACGATATTCAATAAATTAACACGAAAACAAATTACGAAGAAAAGTGCATGAAAAATACTGAAAAATACTGAAAACATAAATTTATTGTAATGGGTCTTCAGTATTAAAAAAACAGCATGAAAAAATACTACGTACAGAAACGTACGATAAAATATAAAATATAAATTACAACAAATAGGTACATAACGTATTACGTACTCAAAAACTCAAGACAGACCTGAGGAACCGTAACTAATCACTTGAAAATGGAATTATCACTGATTCATCTTTAGCCTTTTTCTTCCGACTTTTGGATTTAGGCCGAGCAGCCCTTGCCTCTTTGAGCCGATGTGACGTTAAATGAATATTTAAGTAGTGAGAAGATGGGTTTATTTTTCCACAAAGGTGACAGATGAAATTAGTCCCCCCATCATTGTGGACAGCCCTCGTGTGTTTTCGAAGAGCAGCTCGGTCTATGTAATTCTTGGGGCAGGATTTACACTGATAAGGTCGTTCTCCCGTATGAGATCTCATATGAACTACAAGTGCGTCCTTGAATTTAAAGGTTTTTTCACAGACAGAGCAGGAGAACTCCCTTTCTTCCGCATGGGATTTCATGTGGATGTCATGAGCCGTTTTAGTGGGTTGTCCAGTTCCACAGACGGGACATCGAAAGGGGTAGGCCCCATTGTGTTGGTACATGTGCTGTCTGAAGCCACTAACGTTGGCGAGCACTATATGGCAAGTGTCACACTCAAACGGGGATTTCCCTTCCACAAAGTATTCCTCATGGTTCCGAAGTTTATGGTTTCTTAACTGTTTTTGCGAAGCAAATTTCATATCGCAATGATCACAATGGTAGGGACGCTCTCCTGTATGCATGGCTTCATGACGTTTCAAATTAACCTTGTCACGGTAGCCTCTATTGCAGTATTGACATTTGTACTGAATGGGTCCGTGGCTACTGAGATGGATGACGAAAATTTTCCGAGTTTTTAAAGTTCGTCCACAGTGCTCACACACATAGCTAGTGGGAGTGGCGGGGGGAATCCGTACGAGTGGCTTCCGCACAGGTCTCTTGTTTTTATTTTCGACGGCTACAAAATTAAAATTAAAAAATGGAAATTAAAATCAATCTTTTGCATTTTATTCAACAAAAAAAACCGAAGACGCAAAAAGCATGTAATATCCGTACTAGAAAAGTACTTACCTATGGACCTGTGATATTTGACATGTCGCCTTTGCTGTCTCCTTGTACTAAATGTTTTCTTGCATTCGGCTATAGTACACGCTAACGATCCAGTATGAGATTTTGGTGCTAAAGTAAAAACAGTGGCAAAAAAAAAACTTAAGTAATTTTAATAATTAAGCCCATAATTTGAATTTAGTATGAAGGGCCGGATAATGCGGCCAGCGCAGGCAGCCCCCGTTGCTTGAATTTTCAAAAAACATGTAAATAGAACATTTCAGAGCTTTCAAAAATATGTAAAAAGAATATTTTGACTTTTCAAAAACATGCAAATAAAACAGTTTGCACATTTCAAAAACATGCAAGTAAAACATTTTTCCACTTTTCTCAAAACATATAAATAGAACTTTGAGCAATTTTCTAAATCAAGTAAGTACAACATTTTGCTTTACCAAAGAAAACCATCAATGAAAAAAAATGGTGGGTTTTTGTATGGAAACAAATTGCTGCCTAAAACCAATTCCTTCGTCCGGCCCGGGTGTGTAGAATCCAATTAAAAAATATTTACAACTTTTGTTTGCATACAACTGACTTACATGCTGGACGTGGTCTGGGCTCATGATTGTCCGTGAATTTATTACTAGCTTCAAAATCAACTGTATCAGAAGTAGGGGACGGAGACGGGATGTCGACATCCTCATCTAACACTTGATTTGATGTACTGTCAGCTTGAAGTTCCTTCGTCGTTGTCGTCGTCGGAGAAATACCAGTGCTCAAGGGAAGAACTGAAGAAGGGAGAACCTCTAATAAAACAAACGGGTTTTTAAACACTGTTGTCCCTATTTTAAATGTTGGATTTCCCACCGACTTTTTTTCCGTTTGAGGGATATTTTCTTCACTTTCTTTCTCATTATTATTTTGATTTATTGGACTTATTTTTCTCCTTTTTCTCGAACTTGGCAGTGCTGCACTGCTGAAATGATCTTCAATTTCTTCGTTAATATCTGATTTTGATTTGTCTTCTACATCCACACTAATTCCTTTAGTTATATTTGGTTCCGGTTCCGGTTCTCTTGAGACTTCAGTTGATCCGACTGAAAATATTACTGGTAGGGGAGAATATCTATTTTGGAAATATATCGGACAAACAAGAATAAAGTAAATATTCATGTATTTTTTACGTATATGGAAGATAAGGTAGGTAAGCAAATTATTGTTTCTTGTCCTTACTCAATATTATTCAATGAATCATCAGCTTCGGTTTCGGTATTAGTTTGAAATTCTATCTTAATTTCAAATCCCTGATCGTCGACTGCATCGCACAATATTATGTTATTTTCAAAATCTAACCCAGACGAGTTTGAAGGCTGTGAATGCAAATCCTCAGTGCTTGTATTATTGTCAGCGTCTTGCACTACCACATCCTTAATAAATGTTTGTATCGGAACTGCGCTTGTTATTTGTAGCTGTAAACCTGTTAAAAACAAAACAGCGTCATACAATGAAATAAATAAATAAGAAATAAATTACATACCACGAATTGTTAGAATTTTTATTAAAATTATGGCTACAAAATTAATTCTAGCTAATGTTTTCCTGTACCATCGATTATTTTTTTCCGCACAATGGAGTTAATATCTTCAGATTTTGTAGATAATGTTGACCGCATAAATGTTCCGACTACATCATTTTCCATTTGAATACAGTAATCTTTTAACTGATTTTGAATATCAAGGAGCTGATTGTGTAAAAGGTATATCTGACGGAATTTAACACCACAGTTTAGGCATACGATTACATCGGAGAGCCTCATTTCTTCGAAGCCCTCTGCAGCAAGACTTAATAGTTGTAGGAAGCAACGGAAAATTTCAGTAAATTCAGGTTGCTTCATTGCTTCATCGATCTCTGGCCCCCCACAAATCAGACAATCCAACTCAGGCTCAGGCTCATTCATATTTGGTTCCCTTTGAATTTAAAAATAAAAACGGAAACTATCATTAATTTCATTTCTATTTTGTTTTATTCACAATATTGGCTATATAGTCCCATGGTACATGCAAGCTAACTACAAATAAGTAAGAATGAACATATTTAACATTTATATTTTCAGTAGGCAGTAGTTATTTTAATTTTAACGCCGTCAACACATTTTTATGGTGTATGGGTTAGTGTGTGTTAGTTGTTACCAGGCGGGTCTCACTCAATTTCTAAAATAGGAAAACATTTTTGACATTTGACATCAGAACCGACAGTCAAGGAATTCCTTACGTCGAAGTTGATCGAAGTATTGGGTTCTAACTTCAATACAAGATATACGTCCGTCATCAATATGCTAATGTTTTCTTGCTAAAAACTGAGTGCCCACATTTACCCGGCCTGATCACAATTATGAATTACCCAACTGCACCCTACCAACAATACTATAAAAACTGGTTTTCTTTGCAGATAATTGACGATTTATATCAAACTGCACTTACGCTGTCATTTCGTTCAAATCCAAATTAAAAAATCCTCACTTCCAAGTATGAAGTATTAAGGAACCATACTAACGATCAATGTTAATTTTTTAGTATCAGCCCAAACATCCTAAAATTAATTAGAAACATATAAGCAACAGCAATAAATGTAAAACTGTGGCATGTGGTGCACGATGACTTAGACTTCTAACGTGTTAATAATATTAAATAATAATAAGTAAGTAAGCTTACGTAAAGTACTAAAAGTAATTTTTCTCGAGCTGCAAATGTTGCGAATCTGCATTAAAGAAAGCCCACGATAACACAAAACTCCGATTTATGAAGTCTGAAAACACATACACAAGAAGATCAACAGCATATAAAATATAATGTATAGCAAGGGTTCTCGAGAGATCGTCCGTATATGATGTTATGGGTAGGGTCATTGGGTCTAGTCAGGTATTGACGACTTGCCATGTATGTTAAAGATAGCAGTTTAACGTAACGTTAAATGATATTGATAACATCGGGGTGGGTGGGTTCTAAAATAGTGATAATTTGGGCGACATTATTTTTGGACCATTCCAAATGGGTTTTTAAATTTTCCTAGCTTTTGCACTTTTACCCAAGGAAGGTTTCAGCTGCAACTCCAACTAAAAGTAAACGCTCTAATACTAATTTATTTTTTTTTAATTCAAATTAGAACTAAAACTATTACAAATGAAATTAATATCTATCTATAGCGATAGCCTACGAGCCTACACATTCAATACATTATATTAGCACCACAAATAAAATGGGGTATTATGTAACACAATAATATGTAATCCTAACAACGCAGACGGCGTAAAGTATGTATTGTCACACTACATAACCTTGATCAAGTAAGTAATAAAAAATAAACAAAGCTTTTAATTTCAAAATCGTAGACCCGATACACGATTTCTCTTACTGTTTCGATTTCATTCTATCACAAGTTTCACAAGCGACAAGGCACACATTTTATTAAAAAAAAAATGTGTCGTTAATTAAAATTTTTGTCGTAGCGTTTAGGGTTGAGCTCGAATAAACCCAAAAGGGGGTCTGCTGATCTGCTGATCCAAGACGTATGGTCTAACAAGAATTTTTCCTTTCCTTGGTTTTTAAAATTTTAAATAATTCAAGGCGCGAATGGCTATTAGCTATATTGAAAAAGATACGACACATCAAACTCTATGGTGTTGAGTACATCGAGTGACACACCAAGGATTTTATGAATGCTGAATGTTTTGTTGGAACAAGAAGCTCATTGCGCATGTACAAAAGGCTCCAACCCAAACGTCACATACATACAGATACTCTTATTTGCTTCACGTAGCTCCCGATCCGCCTTTCTGGGACCTGACCCGTTATCCGAGTACAGGACCGTAGGGCTTTCTCGGCGTGCTACGAATCAACGCATTGCTAGAATTGTAGAGTCTGAAGTAAAAGAATTAGTAACTACTAAGTGAATTACTCAAACTGAAAAACAAGTAAAAATCATTCGGTATTTCTTAACTTTCTTGCCTTCCGAACGAACTAAAATCGGTCCAAAGAAATCTAAACCTGTATGTTGGAAACATGTTGACTGTTTAGTAATTCTTGATTTAGGAAGTTGTCCTATTATAGGAACCCGCGGTTGGCATTTCCGTTTCATACATTGAAGACATAGTGGACACAACCGTTTCACTAAACATCAAGCTTTGAGGGTCCAGAATTTCTGACGCAGTTTATTTAGTATAGTTTCTTGTCCTTGATGCCCAAGTAGACGGTAAAATGCATAATAATTAAATAAGTCAGTCTATGATATGAATCCAAAATATACGGACTTATAACCTCGACTGGGAAATTAGCATTCTTCAATCTTTCATCAATTTGAAGTAACCTTTTTTTATCGGTCATGGTTGTTGATTTTAGAATCAATAAGCTGCCATCGCTATTAATCAGCAGTATTTAATAATTTTAATAATAATCATCATTATCTGGTTTCTCTTAATATTATCTTCATCTCTCAGGTCATTTAAACATAATTAAAATCTGCAACAACACGTAATTTTAATTTTAAAATCAGAATTGACTTTAAGTTTGGTTCAATTTAAATATCTGTGAGATTTTGAATTGACGTCCCGGTTATTTTAAAGCAAGTAGGAAGAAAGTCAAAACAACTGACGGCAATCCGATTAAAATTGAGAACTAAGCAAGGCATCGTCCATAAATTCTGTCATGGGTATGGCCAATGGGTTGGGTAGGGTATATGTTTACCTCAAAGGTAGTTTGGGTGGCGTAATTTACGGACCACACCAGTAAACGAGTGATATGGTTTTTGACGTCATTTAGGAACCATCCCGCTTACTACCCCTCCACTTATTCTCCAACTTGTTTGTTAATGCTGGTACTGATACTGTGAGATGTACTTGTTCTTGTTATTTAGTGGCGCGCGAATTGAAAGAAGCAAAGTTTCACCAGCCATGTCTGTAATACGTATGTACGCTCATTCTGGTTTTATTGGTATTTGTTTGTATCCTTTTAATGCGTTTTGATATGGGTCCAACTAACCGGTAATTGTAAAAAACTGGTTAACCCGATCAACTCCAAAAACAATAGGGTTCCTTTCCGTCGCATTTGCGGTCGTTTAAAAGTTACTTGAAAAAAATCAGTGACAAAAACTGTTACCTGTGGAGCACGACAAAAAAAGACATATCGACAGATGGATAGACAGATTGACATGATTGTTTCAATAGATGCTTAAGCTCAGCATCTATAAGCTTGACACAATTTTTATTGATTTTTGTAAATCCGTACAAGCTGCAATAACTGAATGCTAGGAAAATATAACCTTTTTAATTTTCTAACAGTGTCCCCAGTTGAAATAACATCCGCAAAATTTAAAACCATAGCGTTGAGCAGAAACCAAAAGTATCCCGAAGAATCCCAAAGATCTAAAATTGTTAGAAAACACTGCCAAACCCAATGAATTTCCATTTCAAGTTCTTTTCCTAGATTCACAGAAGGTTAGTGGCGGTGAGACAATTCTGGATGAAAACTTCATTTTAACTGCTGCGCACTGTCTGTATGACTACGACGAAGAAGAATACAAATCCTGGACGATCGTTGCAGGGGACCACAACTGGCAGAAGGACGAAGGTCCGGAACAAAGGCGTCAAATACGAGACGTACACATTCACCAAAAATATATTCCAATTGCTGCGGTGAACGACATCGCCATCGTTCAGCTTGACCGTCGACTAAACTGGTCACCAGCAGTGCAGCCAATTCTGTTGCCCGACCCAGACTACGAAGCCACTGGTGATGCAATTGCAACGAGATGGGGCAAATTGCGATATGGTGGAAGTACTTCGCCTGTCCTGCAGAAAGTGGCAGTGCCAATAGTGAGCAGGGCCGATTGCGTCGCAGCATACGAAGAGGCTCAAGTCTTTGTCTCTGCTAAAATGTTGTGTGCAGGTGAACTGGACGTCGGAGGCGTGGATGCGTGTCAAGGGGATTCAGGTGGACCACTTAGCGTAAAACTAAGGAACGGGTCCTCGATGTTGGTTGGCGTTGTTTCTAGTGGAATTGGCTGTGGGTGGGAATGATACTCAGGGATTTACATGCAAGTTTCTAAATACGTCGACTGGATTAACGATACGCTCTCTAACTTCGGTGAGATGTTTTCTAAAAAATAATTTCTTTTTTATAAATTTTCATACTCATTCTGGTTCTCGTATCACAGAAGCTCTCAGTAGCAGAGTACCTATTCCTACTGCAACAACATTAACAACAACCACCCCTTTCTACATAATTATATGTAGAAACTAATAATACTTTGTACATGTACAAAGTGCTCAATTCGTTAGTTAGTTTACATGCTGGCCCCTGCGCCGCCTAAAGTGAGAAATGTAAAACTAGTCTGGACTTAATATGTGCAAACTAAATCGATTTGAATTTATGTAATTCTACTTTTTATTGATAATCTGTGATAAAAATGTTGCAATAATTGTTAATGATCTAATATTAAATATAAAATTTTGTAACTTTGAGTTAAGTTGTATTTTTAATTTTTAAAATTATAAAACTTTAGAATTGAAAATCAATGAGTTATTATTGGGGCAGAGTGAGATTTAATGTAGGTACGAAGATATTAGTATATTAGCATATTGAGGCAAAACAAGGGCTAACAGCAAAATTAGGCATTTTGAAATTGTTGCCAAATTTTAGTTTCAAATTACAGGTTTTAAATTAGGGGAAGCAGTTAAGCCGCACAATGTGTTTTTGGTTATCTTATCTATCTTATTTATATTCAATTTCTGTAATACACCCAAAAATTCAAAATTTCAATTTTTGAATTTCCCGCTACAACATTTAATATTGTGTTAAATGAAGATTTCGACCGGTAACTCAGTTAACTTACGTAAACATGATATATCATTCAAACGGTAACAATTAAGCAAATATAAATATCTTTGTGTGCACGCACGATAGTTACTAGTTTTCAAATGGCTTGTGAAAAACATAATTAAAAATTAAAAAAAGTTAACGGATTTGAGCGAGTGATATATCATTGCAAAGCTCTTCAAAAATAAAGAGACCCCTATTTTTTTGTTTTTTGATTGTGACCCATACAACACGTTTTAGGTCAAATTGAAGAATTAAAAGACCGTTGTCTTGGAAACGTATAGTTATAATGGAGGCGCATTCTGTTATTTGAATTCTACTAGTGATTACCTTTCGAATGATATATGGCTCGATGAAATTGGTCTAGTATTGCAAAAGTTTTAAAATTCCGGTAAATTATGTAGATAGGTAGGAATAAAAACGTGATGTTTTCAACTCGAGTTTAAAAAAAAAAGTTTCTTGCCTAGGTTCAAATCCTAGTTTTGACAATCCTACTAAATTATTTCAGTTTCTTGTTGTTAGTTTCATAGCTTGTTAAACTAAATTTAATTTATTCCATGGCTTAACAATGTTAAAGTATGCAGCGGTTTTGCACTTTGTAAGTATTACACTGTGTGTAAGCAATGAAATTGTTATTTACAATCACGGTCAAGATTTCAATTGGAAGCCACTTCAACTCAAAAATACTTAGCAAAAGACACTTTCTGCACTGCTATGATGGGTTTTGCGTGTATTATAGTGTTATTTATATTCAAGAAAACGTTTTCAAAATCTAGAAGTGAAGCATGGTTTTATTTGTTGCAGAATAAAATAATGATTCAATTTGAACAACACAGTTTGATTCAACATTTGAATCATTCACGTTTTTTAACTTTTTAGCACTAAACCAATCACAGCCTGAGGATTCAAATTTTTAAATATTCCAGTGTCCGGATTAGTACCAAGCTAGATTATTAATTCATTTTCATTAATAAACAAGGGCTTCAGCCCTTGTTTAATGGCAGCCTTAACAGCAAAATTAGCATTTTTAATTTGCCGCCAAATTTTAGTTGTCAACTAACAGGTTGTAAATTAAAGGGAAGAAGCCGTAAACGGGTTAGCTGTGACGATTTACGCACAGGTATTTTAATATTCTCAATAAATCCAAAAATTTAATATTTAAATTTTTGAATTTCCCGCCAAAACTTTAAATATTGCGTTAAATGAAGATTTCGACCGGTAACTCAGTAAACTTTCACAAATATGATATACTATTTGAACGGTAACGATTAGGCAAACCTAAATAACTTAGTGTGCACGCACGATAGTTATTAGTTTTTATATGGCTATGAAAAAACATAGGTAATTGAAAATTTCAAAAATTTGACGGATTTTGTCGAGTGATAAATCATTTAAAAGCTCTTGAAAAATAGGCAGACCCCTTTTTTTTTGTTTTTAGTTTGTGGCCTATACAGCACGGTTTAGGAAAAATTGAAAAATTAAAAGACCGTTATCTTAAAAACGTTTTGTTATAATGGAGGCGCATCGCGTTATTTAAATTCTACTAGTGATTACCTTTCGAATGATTAATGGCTTGATAAAATTGGTCCAGTATTGCAAAAGTTTCAAAATTCTGGTAAAGTATGCAGATAGGTAGGAATAATCATTACAAAAACATTTCGAAAATGTACTAAAAATAAAAAGCATCAAAATAGGCCTATAAAAAATTATTGAACCTGACCAGAAAATTATTAAAAATAATAACAACAATTATTTGGTTCAACTCCATACTTGCTTTGGTATCTTTGTATCTATGTATGTCTACACTGCAATACAGCACCTACACTCAAGTCAACGGTCAGTTTTGTAATAATACTGTCGTAGCAGTATCGCGTTCGAACGATTTATTTTTATTATTTTCATCTCCTAAATAAAAAGTTCACAATCAGGTATGTGTTTGCCACAGTTAAGAGCCACTAATAAGGGAATAAAGCGACATAATACACCCAGATTTTAAAGAGACCCATTTTAAAAAATCATGCTACGTTTAAATAGCACAGATCCAAAGCAACTTGAGTGCATTTTGCGTTGTTTGGTCACAGTGACCCTTGTTTTATCGTTGACTACAAATTAGAAATTCTCTCAAAATCCTCTAAATTAGCTAATGTCAACTGCCCAAGATTAAAAACAAAATTCGACGTTAATATGGAATCGTTTTAATGGGGTGTTGTACAAAAAAAAACATAATAAACGCTAATAAACAGGGTGCAATTTTTAATGGTTTAAAGATAGTATTACATTTATTCTTGGTGGTATTTTTATTTATATAGTTTACCTACATAGTTAAAACCGCAGGCATGTTAGTGCTTATAGGGGCAAGGTGAGATTTAATCTGTTATAATATGAATGGGCGGGGCTTGCTTGTAAGTTGTTTCTTGTAGATTGATTAGAGTTACATTGTCCACCAATTCAAGCAACACTTATGCTCCATTTATAAAATATAAATTGCATATTATCATTCCCTGTAATAAATCAATATTATACTTTTTGTGTAGTATATTATGGCTTGTTGAAAAAATTACACGCTTAATATAATCAATAAAATACTGTACGGAAAATACCAATAGC
>JAQFZE010000564.1:0-24830 GCA_034695245.1 Dicyrtomina saundersi | reverse complement strand
TTCATAGACAGTTTTAATCATATTGCCGATCCACTTAAGAAATTTCCTAAAACATTTGGATTAAAAGAACTTAAAAAAGGATATTTTCTACATAAGTTTAATAAATCAAGAATTTGAAATTATATAGGTTCTTTACCAGATAAAGAGTATTATGAACCAGATAGAATGAAATCTGAGGATCGTGAAAAATTTATGAAATGGCATGATGCAGAAAGTAAGCTGTGTAACGAGTTTAATTTCAGAGGAGAAATGATTTCGTATTGTAAATTGGATGTTAATATACTCAGAAAAGGATGCATCAGTTACCGTAAAAATGTAATTGAGTTAAGTTGTTTAAGTGAAGAAGAATATGTAGATCCGTTACAATATGTTACAATAGCTAGTGCTGCTATGGCTGTATATAGATTCAAATTTATGCCTGAAAATAAAATAGCTATCGTATCTAAAAACAAAGATAACTATTCGAAACAAAGTATAAAATGGTTAGATTGTGTAATGTCAGAAAAAAACATAAACATCCGACATGCTCTAAATGGAGGTGAATTTGGAATACTAGATGCTTATAATAAAATTTACGCATACACAGTAAAGTCACAAGTACATAATAAAATTACCAAAAACAGCATAAATGAATTTTGAAAGACAATCAATGTAAGAATTTAGTCTTAACATTCTACTTACACACTATTTACTGAAGTTAACAGTTAATTTTTTAAAAGAAAATATTAAGAAGCCTGGCGACATATATCAATCGCGTCAGAAGATAAGGAGAAACGAATTGAACAACTTGTTCTGGTCTGTTTCTTACATAAATATCTATTTTTCAAACAATTAACAATTCTTATAAATAACCTTAAGTAATCAGTGGGACACCCATAATATGGTGATTTCTATTAATTAGCCTTACTATTAAATTTAACTAACATTGAAATTGTAGATTTTTTGTCCCTTTCAGTGCTAAAACTTATTAGACTGTATTTATTGTTGAGTCTATTTGATATACAATTAGTTCTTTCGTACTTTTTTAGCTAATTAGTATATCTACTGGATTTAACAAGCTTATTGCCAAAATTGACTAACTGTTTTTTGTACCTGTCTTCTATTTTTGTTAATTGCAAAACTAAGGCAGTTATATCATAGTTAGAATTACTAACATAATTATTCATTATATTAGACCAGCAACGTTTTTCAACTGAGGTGATTTTGTTCAGTTGATTCTTTGGAATAGGCGGACTCCATATTATGACCGATGCATATTTTAAAATGCTCCTGATGTAGGTTTTGTACACACTTGCGAGTTGTTTTTCACAATGTTATCCACGTGATGATCCCATTTCAGCGAATTATTAACTGGTACTCCCAGTAGTTTAGCACAGTTAACAATGGGTACAGGTTTGTTATTAATTGTGAGGACTAAAATAAATGTATATAGACGGATCTGTACAGTGGGACACTTATAACACGGAGTCTGAATTAATTTCATTATTTTACTAATATTACAGTGAGACCCAGATAATACTGCCACTATAGTACGACACAAATAATTATTACACTACAGTAGGACACACATATAACGGACGCGGATAAAAAAAATTGACTAGACGGGGAAGGAGCTAGGGTTGATGCGACGCACACCTAAGCTAATACCTACAGCCCAAGCATACCTAATACCTACAGTCTCAAAGAACAGGAAAATTGAAGTGAACCGACAGCCGCCGACAGCCGACAAAATTACAAACTACAGCTGACTTGGAGTATACGACGGTGCGAAGCAACGTCCCACTCCACTTCAGGGCAAAGTCTGTGATTTCAGCAGTACTTCATCGCGCTGTATTTTAAGCAATTTAGTACTCACATCTCCCCCTAACACCTTTCCATGCAGAACATAATTAAAGACGGTAACCAAATAAACAGGACCCCTCCCCATTCCGCTAAACCTGTAGCACATATACCAACCGGATGTGAAGACAAGAAAAAGCGAAAGCTGCTCTTTGACAAAACAAACCAGGAAATTAGGAAAGCGAAACCGCAAATCCTGACTGCTGAAGACTTGCTAGCGTTAGACAAAGTTGAGGAGGAGAGCCAAGAACCCAGCAACAAAATGAGTTTTGCAGACGTGCTTGCAGCTATTTAACAGGGTAACCTAGAAGTTACGACCACGTTGTCACAAAAAATAGCTTTAATGGAAAACAACATCCAAGAGCTACTTGACGCAATTGAACAAGGACTAACCGACAAAGTTGAAGTACTATCCTCTAGGATATATATCCTGGAAAAGAAAAAGGAGCAACTAAAAGCAAGAATTGTCACGCTGGAACAAAAACTAAGTAGCTCTACCGCCAACAACGAGTTTGAAAAGAGACTTCTCAAAATGGAATTGGAGGCAAAAAGGCTTAATTTAATTTTTACTGGTATAGAAGCCAAAAAAGGAGAGATTCAGGAAACACTGACAACTGCAGTCGCTAGCTTCATCCGTGACACCCTAATGCTAGGCTCCATACAACCAGACACAGTCAGAAGGATAAAAGGCAAAGGAGGAGTTGCATTGGAAAAAGTCTGTGTTACCTTCCGCTCGCTTACAGATCGCAACTCTGTGATGGGGGCCAAACAGTTCCTACGGGAGGCAAAAGACAAAACATATTTTATCAATCCTGACCTACCGGCAGTGTTGGCTAAAGCAAAATACGAGGAGCGCCAAGCCATGAATGCAGCAAAACCACAAGGCAACAACGTGGTAACAGACATGCACACTGAATAGGACAGTGGCCGGGCCATACACATTAAGCACACACACAAAATACTGACTGTAAATAGAATCTTATACTGGAATGTAAATAGACTCATAAGAGACAAACAAGACAAGGCAACAATAATTGTACAAAATGACGTGGATATTTTTTGCTTATCCGAAACCTGGATTTCTGAACTTAATGACGACTTAAAGAGAATTTTTAATAACTACACCATCATCCTGACCCCTGCAGTAGGAGAACGAGGAAGAAAAAGTGGGGAACTCATTGTTGGAATGCGAAACAACATAGCATCGATATGCAAACTGATACACCAAGACCGATACAAGACTGCAATTAAATACACCCATAAAGGCAAACATACACTTGTCGTGTTTGCTTATATACCTCCAAGTTGCAAGTACGACGACGAAATCGACAACCTTTTTATAGATACTTCGCAATTAAAAAGCAAAAGATGCCTAGTGATGGGCGATCTCAATAGCAGAATTGGAAATTGGAAGAATACGTCAGAACCGGCACTAAATTTTCGAAGGACAAGAAAATCGTCAGACTCACACACAAATAAAAGAGGAAAGAACCTAATCGAACTAATGAAAGCCAATGACCTAATAGTGCTGAATGGAAGAAGCCCCTCTGATAGGAATGGGACACCGACATTTATTGGACACAATGGAAATAGTCTGGTGGACCTCTGCATATGCAATGACAGAATGAGCGAATACGTAGAAGACTTCACAGTAATTAAATGTCTAGAATCAGACCATCTTCCGATACTAGCTCAAATAACACAGACAAGACAGACACCAAAAGACACTGCTGCAGCTGTCGAACCCCGTATAAGATGGAAAAAAGAGAAACAAACGACATTTCAAGCGCTACTGGAGGAAAACAGTAGAAACCTAAACCCCAGTTATTGCAACTTTAAAACTCTCAAAACCCTTATTTACAACACGGCAAACAAAGCTGGCATGAAAACGGAGACTGAAAGCAGCAAAAGAAGAAACTATGGTCCGAAATGGTTCAACAGCGAATGCAGTAAAGCAAAAAGAAACGCACTTACTCTTCTGCACAGATACAGAAGACAAATAGTGCATAGTAGGCCAGCGAACGACAATCTTTATGACTATATACAAGCCAAAAAAGAGTATCAAAGTATATGTTCGGATAAAAAGAAAGCGTTTTATGACATCGTGCAGAATGAAATACACCATAGTAAGGACTCAACAAGCTTTTGGGAGGCAGTAAACATGCTAAGGGACAAAAAGCACAGCTTCAAGCCAAATGACATCACAAGATCTCAATGGGATGCCACCTTTCGCTCAGTCTTTAAAACTACAGAAGCTGAAGGCGCGGAAGTTCTGCCATTAACCAACATAGCCTAAGAATATGACCCTGCTTTACTGGACGCTGAGATATCCACGACAGAACTTGTAGGAGCAATTAACAATCTTGCAAATAATAAATCCCCTGGAGCTGATGGAATACCTAATGAAGTATGGAAAAACTTAGACAATACAACATACGACTACCTACTCCAACTACTAAACACAGCTAAGGACGAACGGATTCCGAGCGAATGGGTTGAAATTATAACTGCACCTATATACAAAAAAGGCGATTCAGAAGTACCGAGTAATTACAGGCCAATAGCACTTATCAATACTATTACCAAGCTATACACCTGTATCATGTCAAACAGACTGAACTCTTTCTGCTCAACAAACAGCATCATCTCAGAAAACCAAGCAGCCTACAGGAAAGGGCGGGGCTGTTTAGACCACATATTTGCACTATATGCGTGTATTCTGAAGCAGCTCAACAGACCGGCCCTCCTAAAGAAAGGAAATTTATTTGCCCTATTTGTAGACCTCAGTCAGGCCTTTGACTCTATAAAGAGAGAGAAGTTGTGGGTGAGGCTTAAGGAAGCTGGTTTAAGTGATTGTCTAACTGCAAGGATCAAAGAAATATATGATCAAGCAAAAACAAAAGTTAGGTGCAAAGAAGGATACACAGACTTGATAAAAGTAATGGGGGGAGTTTTACAGGGAGAAACATTGTCGCCCACACTTTTTACTATATTTATTGATAAGATTACTGAAATTCTTAGAAAAAGTAAAATACATGGAATAAAAATGTTTACCCTTGAAATACTCATCCTTTTATACATCCTTTTATATCATCATTTTATAGATGACATCATCCTTCTTGCATCCAACGAACTGGACCTCCAAAAGCAAATTGACACACTCAGCAGCTTCTTTAAAGCTCATGACCTAAAGGTCAACCTATCCAAAACGAAGATTATGATCTTTAGAAAAGGAAACAGAATCTCTAAAGCAATTGCGTTTAACTGAGAAAGCAAACCGCTGGAAATTGTGAACCAATACGTCTACCTAGGCGTCCCCTTTACACAGAGCGGAATATTTAACCAAGCTAAAGATCATTTTTTCAGCAAAGCCAGAGTAGCGCAGTCCAAACTCTTTGAACTATTCTACCGAGCAAAACTCACAGACATTAACCTACATATAGGACTCTTCAACTCACTAGTACGCTCCATCTTGATGTATGCTGCGCCAATTTGGGAGCTTCGTTATACCGATGAACTGGTATCCTATCAAACCATGTTCCTTAGAAGACTCACGTGAACTTCTAACTCTACGCCAGGATACTACCTTAGACTAGAAACAGGAGCGCAGAACATCAAGTTGCAGCTATTTAAAGCTCTACTCAGATTCTTGGAAAAAGTTATAACCGCAGAGGAGAACAGTATAGCCAAAAACTGCTTTGAAGAGGCAAATAATACCAAGGCCAAAGACCCTAGATATAATCGGATGCTTCAAGTAAGGAATATCTTCATAAATGCATCACTTCAAGAAGAGTTCCAGAAGCTGAACGGTGAATACTTAGTGAAGCACAAAAATGAGATCATCGAAAAATACAGGCTTAACTGCATTAACTTGGACGTTAAACAGATGCAGAGATGCAACACACTCAGACACTACAACTTATTGAAGACGCATGCGATAAGATCGGAATATTTTAAACTGAGTCTGTCATGGAACATGGTAAAATTTCTGGTTAACCTGAGATGTGGCCTACTAAGAATAGTTCTAAGAGGAAAAACAACTAACCTCAATGGTATGAACAGTATCTGGAAGCGAGAAGCACCTTCTAGCTGCGACCTATGTGGGAGAGGACTAGAAGACACCTTTCACATAATGCTCAACTGACCCCATTACAAACCGCCCAGAACCAAATTTCTCAAGAAACTGACGAGTAGCGGCCCAACCAGGACGAACATCACTATAAAAACCTTCAGCTGCTACCTTGATGTAAGTGGATTTGAACAGCTTTTCAACTTCTGGGAGGAAGCCATAAGAATCCGGAATTTTTACTACAAATGTATTGAAGATATATAAACTGACCTACTTTCACTGATTAATTGGCCACCTACGAACGTGATAGCCCCTACAAATTTACAAATTTACATAACACAATACTAATACTATTGCATTGCACTATATGATCTCGTACGTATTTACTACTTTAATATTAGCTACTAAGAACTATGTAAATGAAACACATTAAATGTAATTGTCTCTTTATTATTTATTAGTATTTTTCTACCATGCTCTTTTAATGAAACAAACGAAAAAACCAAACCAACGCACATTACTACCAACTGACTTTACATACATATTATATTATATTCACCAAGGATGAATCATCCGCAAAATCAAACTTGTAATGAAAAATGTTGTATAGGCTGAGGCCAAATCGACAAAATGAATAAATTATTATTATTATTATTTTATTATAAATCACTGTATAGTTTTTCTTTGAAAAAATCAATCACCATTAAACAACACTTAAGCGAATTCAGTTTCATCTTAAGCTCTGCTGCCCACTTGCAAAGGTCATTAAGATATTCTTGCATCACCGGTAATGATCCACACTTGACTATTTCCGCTAAGGTGAGATCATCCACGTACCCGTTTAAGAGATTATTAATATTGTTTGGTATGTTTTTGTATTTTTCTTCGAAGTTTATAATTAAACGATTGATTATTTAAAAGAACAAAAACGGAGCTAATATGCGTCCCTGCGGGGTCCCGTTTAATATGTCCAAGAATTCAGAGAGCGTTTCATCTTCTCTCACACACTGTGTCTGATTATATAAGAAGTCTTCTATCCATAGGACATCAGCCTCCCTAATGTTTAGTCAAGAATATCCGTTCAAGATCAGAGTTTCCACTGGAATTTAAAAAGAAAGTTGGAAAGTTGATAATTTTTTTGAGCTCAGTTATCAGATTTTTTTCATAGTGCATCGATTGAAATCACCAGCTAACAAAAATTTAGGAGAAAGGTATTTTACTTTCGTTTTTTCATAGATGTCCATTATTGCATTAAACAGTTTATATTGAATCTCAACTGAGGCCACTAAAGAAATATATACACATATAAGTACTATTGTTGTTATTTTACGTATTAAGTAGTGAGGTCGAGTTATTGCACATGTAATTTCAAATTTTATTGAGTTGTGGTGAGTAAAATTGTTAAATCTGACAGATGGAATATTCTTTTTTACGTAAATTGATGTACCGCCACCTCGTTTATCCACTCTTGAATTTTCAAACACCACAAAGTTTTTGATATTTAGATTTTTATTGTTCGATCCCCATGACTCAGATATCATAATAATATCATGATCACAGCCAAGTACTTCAAGTCTTTCAAGTTTATCCACATTAAGAGATGTGGCATTAGTGTACATTAATTTTAGGATATTGTAATTGATTACAGTAGGAATGAAAACCTGTTTAGGATTGCTTATTTTCTTGTATATATGAGTAATTTTGCGTCTTTCTTGTCGGCTTAGACAATGAAATTTAATAATTTGAACAATGCCGTAAATTTTGAAAAATAACGAGGGGTTAATATTCATTTTTGTTTTCTGTAAGGTATGCCTCTTTAATAGTTGTTTAATTGATGCCAAAAAATACCAGTAACATAGACACAAAGCACAGAACACCGCTGGTTCTAACTGGCATATGTATGAGAAGGTTACACGGACGAAACAACTACTGCAACGACCAAACTGCAATTCACATGTATCAGAACCAAGTTGGAGCACGTGCAACTTAAACTTAAAATTATAACAAGGAAAACAAAACGACACACCAAGACAGTTATATCAAGTGAAAGCCCTTGACAACCCCTTTAAAATGAACCTACTTAGAGACTGATGGGGTTAGTTTTTCCAGTAATTTAGTGTCAAAAGGTTAAGAGCAAACTACCGGTGTGAGCCGGCGGTCCGCCGCCTGGCTGAGTCATCTCTTCTAATGATTATAATAAGCCTGGAAGAGTGTGGAATGATATTCCTGAAAATGTAAAAATGGAAGATGGTGAGCTTTGTCTTGACTTTCAGTCGCTTAAATGAATACATTATAAATAATAGAAAATATCCACCCTAGTATCTATTTATACCTGCTGTCTTTTGGTTACGATTACTTGTCTGATGGAATACTGATATGTGTAATCAATGTGTTTTCT
Organism: Dicyrtomina saundersi; assembly: GCA_034695245.1. Lineage (NCBI taxonomy): Eukaryota > Metazoa > Arthropoda > Collembola > Symphypleona > Dicyrtomidae > Dicyrtomina > Dicyrtomina saundersi. The sequence continues at coordinate 16,524 of JAQFZE010000564.1, read as the reverse complement.
TCTTTTCTTTTATATTTTATTCACTTATCCTTAGATTATTGTGTCCGTTTTTGTAAACCAGTACTATGTATTGAATAATTCGACACGTTTCAATAAAGCAAACTTCAAATTTCAAACTTCAGTGGACGAAATGGTAAGGGAATATTCCTGCTAAAGACCAACTAGAAGGTGGCCAGTGAAAGTGTTTTTTTCAGTTGATTGATGTTGCGGCTATAAATGCTTGCATGAAAAAAGGAGTGAAAAACCCTTATCATTCCGGAAGAAATTCAAGCCGTTAAAAGTTCCTGGAAAAGCTGGCCCAGGGTCTAATTTTTTGCAGGTGAAAGCAAGGGGCAAAAGCATTGTTGGCCTTCAAGTTCATATTCAGAATTTCATTCACCTGTTGGTCGGAACCTCATCCACTGCAATTCCTGCTTCCAACACCGATGCTGCGGCACGAGGTTTTCGCCAAGGGTTTCTACCTACTAAAAGAAGAGGAAGAGTGGTCTGCTCTAAATGCAAATATTTTAGGTGCAAAGAGCACATTTTTTACGAATACGTTTGCAAAATTTACGATACTTGTGACAAAAACAAGTATTAAATTTATTTTTTGTCTTAAAAAAAGAAATACTCTCATCGCCACCGTCAGAATTTTGCTGCCCCTCATTTTAGTAGAATATTATTTGGTATTATTACTGAAACAAGTATGCATTCATAATTTTTATTTAGTTCTATAATTTATGTTTGTTTCCTCAATGATGTCAATGATGATTAACACGTAAAATGGCCGCCAAAATCAAATTTAGTTGGATTCAGAAAAGCCGAATGAAATAATATACAACTTATATAGGTGCAGCCAATGGCTTATTAACGCCGGTGCACTCTGTTTACAATTACAATTTATAATTATATTATAATCAGTCGATGTCCGTCTTACATGTGTACTTAGCACGCCGTAACTCGAACTTTTCAATATTCTAGAAACTAATGTCTGTGAGAGGACGAGTTTCCATGACGATACTTCCACACATGGATTCAATGTTGCATATTTTATATAATAAAAATAAAACAAACATTCCGAATGCCGCGTAGGCTCATCGAAAGGACATCGTAGCTTTGGCTTTTCAGTAATTTGAAAACTGATTAACAGGGCAGCCTGGTATAGTAGTCGTGGGTTTGGGACTGCAGTGTGGAATCGGATGACCTCCATGCTCAGGTCTGGACTCCAGGATTAGAGTACCAGCTCAGCCATTCGGTTGGGTGGCTGCTTCTGTAATCCCACACGGCTTGGTGAGTACGTAAAGTACATAGTACGGTAAAGGGTGTTAAGAGTTCTCTTCTCGAAACCTTCCTAGAGTTCTCTTCTCTAGGGAAAGGTGGCTTAGCCCGTGTTACAGATGGAAGAATGGCTTCTCGCCAAATCGGTTTAAATAACACGTTAATAAAGTTCATACAATACAATACGATGTCTGTGAAACGACAGGTTTCCAAAACGATCCTAGGAGACATGGAATCAATGATGCAAATTAATAATTTGAACTAATGCCTGAATCGTCACTTAAACAAAACACAACATAACATTGGCTTTTTAAGAGACGAGTTTCCATAACGATGCTTGCTACCGCGGATATGATGTTTCATACTAGCATGGTCTCAATGTATCATGTAAGATACTGGCACTTTCATCAAATTCAGCGCTTGGGACATTTCGAATCTGCGTTGCAGCGTCTTAGATATGGTAAAACCCTCGAGTGGTAGCCATTATTATCGAAGTAGGCAGAAATGTTTACAAAGTTTACAATGCACAGTCTAGGCTTGGTAGCCTGGATCTGAACAAGAAGACTTTTCGATTCCTCGCTGCAGTTCCAAGATCACTAAACCATGCTGCACTGTTAATCACGGCAAGCTAATTATTTTTTACTTAATGTTAGGGTAGACTCGGATAACATTGGTCGCGTCAGTTTCTAACATAAAAGTATTACCACACATCATGCATAATAGTGTTGTATTTTAAGCGGAATTGCTCAGCAAAATTCCCATACACGCAATGCTTAAGCTTAAATATCATTTAGCCTGAACAATTACGGGCAAAATGCAACACTAATGCATAAACGAACGAACCCTATTTTTTGATGGAATGAATTCTTTATTACCTATTAACCTATGGCAATGTTTTCCTGCTGTGCTGACGATACTGCAGTTACCCAACCCTACAGTAAAGCTGCGTTGGCCTAATGTTATTGTGTGGATACAAATATATCAACACTTATCAATAAATACTCGTTACTGCTGCTTTTAAAACGGAAGTACTCTGAAAGTGACTATCGAACATGCTTCCAAAATGGGTGCCATTAATACAAAACCGGATAAATAACATGAATCGCAAATTGTTCAGCAACTAATATTAACAAAAAGATATGAAATTTCCTTTCACGAAATCGCAAAATGTTTAGAATCAAATACTATGTACCAATTTTTTAGGGCTATAGATAAGCTTAATGTGAAAGTTAACATTGAAAGCGGCGTTAAGCAGAGAAACTCATTCAAAGGGCAGGATATCAGATACACTGTTAACTGTTTGTCCGAAGAAATGCTGACAAAGATTAATTTTAAATGGGTCAGTGGTAAACTCCGGTGTGTTTCAACACCCCATTTGTATATAAAACCATGAGACACAAAAACCCGTTACACTAGACGATTGAGTTGCCTCGATCGCTTATACTCTAGTAAATTAATAAAACATGTTTTTGTAATTCATAATGCATGTAGGCTAGGTTTTATATTGCATTCTGTTTTGTAGGCATACACAATACGGCGTAATGATAGCTGGCATGTTGTGGTATAGTTTGTTTTCAGTTTTAAATAATAAAATTTGATGTTTACATTATTTACGAATTACAAAGCTGGTAATTGGCAGTAATTATTGTTGCATACGATTTTCTTTTATTGCATATTCTAGTAAGTTCACCGAATTATCGGTTAAATATTTAACACAGCAGTCTACTAAAGAAACCGCGTAATTGGTAAAACATTCGACTGATTTGTCTGTTAGCATGTTAGCAGCAGATCGGTAAACTCAGAAACAATGTTAACTCCTAACGCAGAACTGTCTATGTTAATGATAATGTCTAATAGTGCCAGCGTCATAGAGCAATCTATAATATTTTACTAGCCTCGCGGTTAACTCGCCACTATTTTTCTTAGCGTGTGAATTCGTATAAAATACTAAAATAAAAAAACGGAACATAAAAGATTTAAAATAAATTAACTGAATTAATTAAAATATACTTGTGTCGTATATGAATTTTGTATATTTTTGTTAGGGTGTGTAGCTGCTTAGCAGTGAGAGGTTTTATTATAATCTATCTCGACGGTTGACAGTCGGGAGAGACCGCACTGAATGATACAATTGCGGACGGTCTCGTGGTTAATCCCAGTAAGTGACTGTAACTTTACATACATTTCGTTGGCTTATTTATATAGATCTGTGACGTCACTGTTAGTGACGTCCATTACACTATTGTTATTCTAACATCGAATGTGACACAGATTATTGTGCCGACTACACATTCTATAATTGTATTTACATTTCTATTCAATGTCAATACTAACTGACAATTCCGCAATTAGAATGCAATGTGCAGCATTGGCATTCTAACATTTTCGAGGAAGTCTACGAATACACGGTTTGGAAAGGAACACTACTGTTGATTGTAATTTTTACTGGGAGGAAAATGTCCTCGGTACGGAGTTGGAAAAAAATATCCGGAAGGAAAACGTCCAGGCCAGGAGGAAAGTGTCTGCATACCGATTTGGGTCCGTGCTGTGCTCACCATGAGTGTGATATAAACAACAGCTAAGACATAATAATATTTTTCAAGTCTTTGTCATGGTAATATTATACTATAATCAAAACTTGAGAAATTAATTATTGAATTGTGCAGAACCTGCAGAAGGGTTAGGTGGTAAATGCGTGTGTGTAAGGAAATTAAAGCAATACATAAATTATATGTATAGCAAGAATCAACCTGAAATGCTTGCTGTTGACTGCACATTACATTGCAAATAACTACGAAAGATGATAGACACGTTGGAAAAATACTAGTGATTTTATTTTATTAACTTTAACCGTGCTATTGAGTCTTGAGACTAATTTAGCGAAAAGCCGTTCTCCAATGGTAACACCAATCATAAACGAACACACAAAAATCATAAAATAATTTAGTTTGTATCATACAAAACCTATGTTTAAGTTATTAACGTAGCGTAGTTTAAATTAATTTGTACAATTAAACTACTTAATCCATCCCCAAATTCAAGTTAAATAGTTTCGTCAGTTTTTTTTTAGTCATTGGCCTCAAACGACTGCGAACACCTTCCTAAAATAATTTTTCATTCACAAGTACGACTATATTTAAGCTATGTTTAAGGTTTTAGATTTTTTACGATTCAGCATCTCGCTGTAAGAGTTTAAATAATTCCAGTTATAAAATTCAGTAATTCTAAAATGTTCTTCAGCAATAAATATCGATGCTACGTTATTAAATTGTTTTTCTTTGTCTTACCAAATGCAGGTAAAATTTCACCCTTCGCAACTTCTCCTGTTTCACAATTTCTTGGAATAAAATGCAAACAAAATATTCAACCCTACCAAACTTGGACTATCAATCTAGAATTCTTATAATTATCTTGAATACTTGAAAATAATTCAGCACTCAAACTAGATACACGTTTCCCCGTGTTTCGCTTGTATCCAAAAAACAACATCGACGTAAAGTTCTATTCTACGCACAGCGAGCCGCCTCTAGCTCTGAAACCTTTAACTGAAAGGTTTCACTGGCTTGGTACTCAGAAAAACTGAAACAATATTATGAAGATCCCTAGCAGATGTCTCTACCTGATACGTGATTTTAAAACTGACTACATCGGTAAAATTGCAGGCAGGGATAATTATTGTATTCCATCAAGTTTCCACTCATCCATTCCATATAAGTCGCTGTTAAGGGCAAAGGTGGGGTTATCAAGTAGCTTTTAAATTTAAAGTTGCCATACAATTATTTCTAAACTCTCAATAAATAAGAAGGTGCCTAGGGAAAAGCTGATTTTATATTATAGTTCTCCACCAGATCTGTAAATTCTTAATTGAAAAATATATCAAGCCACTTTAAATGCAATAGGAAAAAATTGGCTAAGTACTTACTTACATCATGAATTGAATTAAAGATTACACAACTTAGTTTCTACGATAATTCATAAGTACTATCTTATCAAGAAAACTAATATTTCCTACTTTAATAGTTTCATTTGTAGAAGGGGCGGGCGGATGTAAAGGTAAGGATATTGGTTTCATCACTCAATCTAAAGTAAAATTTGGGAGTGTTAGTTTAGATTTTTAGATTGTACACAATGCACACGCAAACAAATTAGTTTTTAAAAAAATCTGAATTTAGAAGCTCTTAGGACTCACGCCTGTGTAATAGTTTTAAGACTTCAAGTCTAAATTATGTCGAAAACCAACAAGTTGGTTTAGTTATTTTTACGCATGACTTTCCTAAGGCAATATTGTACCCACTAACAATTATGTTCAACTATCAATGTTGTACATACATACATGAATTAAATCCATTTTTCTGAAGCTGCCTGTCAACTTTTTTCTAATTAAAAAGAATCAAATTCCGTACTTTTCAAAAAGTTTAATTTTCTTCTGTCTTTCGTAAATCTTCAATCATGGTTCGTATTCATATTTACTTTTTTTTTGTAATCTAAAGCTTGTTTACAGATTTATATGTGCTTCCATATACTATACTTCTTTTGATGTTTGTGTGCTGAGTTAAAGCTTAAAAGTGGATATGAAATCATATTATGTAATTATATAAAGCTATACGTTTATTTTTTTTAATTCCCATTGTATTTGGGTTGTTAATTTGCATATAATCATGAAACTGACCTTAAACTTCGAACTTCGTGTGCTAGTCCTTAGAAGAATGATTTGATATGGAGTAGAAGAGATTTTCATGCATGCCATTAGTTTTTGGTCGGTCGTTGAATGTCTACAGGACCCCCTGATGTGCGTTGCAAACCAAGCCAAGCCAACTGAAACATTCAAGTCAAACGAAGCTCTTCATCTCATTCTCGTCAAGTGTTTTCTACCTTGGTCTCAAGTTCTTGTTTTCATCTCAAGTCACACAATCTCATCTTGCCTCACTCCATGAATATATCCCCACTGCTCGGCGTGCCCGGCTGTCCGCCTGTCTACCCATTCCTATATTATGTAGGTATCTCAAATAATTCTGACTCAAAGAGCAACTTCCAAAGGTATCCGTCCGAGCCCCATCATGTCCTGCATGCATCACCATTCAGCTCTACTCTAAAGATACACACAGAACAGCAGAACATAGCCAAAGATCGAGTCTCGAGTCCGACAAGGATTACATTACAAGCATACAGCAAGCAATGAACCAACTACCTACCTATATTATATCCTTTTCTTTTTGCCCACTGAGTGAACAGTTTCAAATATGAATAATTTACTTGTGCACACATTTACGGGTAATTTGCATAAAGCAATAACTTCTAGCTTTAAATTTTTGTCCTACACGCTGAAAAATTCATGGTGACTGTATAAATAAGTATCATCCATTAATCCTATTTGTACAATAATCATAAAATTTGCACTTGAAGCTCCAAAGCTTCAAACTGAGCTTACATTATTCAAGTCTATTGTATTTATTACTTATATTATTATTATTTAAAATATTTTATTGTCATGTATTTTCCCCTTTATTGCCCACTAGATTATAATATGTGCGAGTGGAGTCGTCATTAAATGTCATTACAACAAGTCAGAAACTTGAAGATTTATTCTCATTTTTTGGCTACTACATACAGCTACGAGGACAGATCCTGGTAGATTTGGGTCCCCTCAGTTCTTGTCACAAGAATAGGAATAGCCGACTGTGAGTACGAAAACAAATGAGGGCAGAGTGGAGACTCTGCATACCTGCTCCCTGCTACCTATGAACGTACCTAGGTGCTTCCACAGTGCATTCACTGCAGTGAGTTGCATGGAGAGGAAGGAAGAGGAGAGACAAACCATTTGAGAATTTGAGCTTCTGCTGCCGCTGACTTGACTTCTGTTAATTTACTTTACAATTACACGGACACTCTTTTGTACCAAAGCTTGAGTTGTCTGGGAGAAAAAAAGTGTGAGGGACTCCGAAACAAAATCAGAGTCAAGTTGGTGAGTGAATAGTAAACTGAAAATTAATAGGATGTTCTTATGCACACAGCATCTTAATTACAGTGAGTCAATGATATTCCGTGAATACATTTTTTATCCAGATTGGGCTCTGAAAAGGATACGACTGAGTAAACGGACTGAATACGAGTCACTATACATGTCAGCAGGGAGCATGGAGAATGAGCCAAAAAGAGCACGTAAGTCGGTCCGATCAAAAAGAGATGAGACAAGGAAAGAAGTTGCTGCATTTCAGAGACTCTACCCCTGACACCCTACTGTAAGACGAAGATCATCCTTGACAGCAGCCTCCGTGTAGCCTCTTCCCTCCCTCCCTACCCCCTTCCCACCCTTGTCTCCCTCGATAAATCTGGTTGTGCATGTGTATCTGTCTCTAAGTACTTATCATACTATTAACTATAGTTATTAGTATATTTTCACAAAGAATGCAAAACTATTCATATTTAACACATGTTTATTGACTCTATACACCTATCGCCTCCATCCCCAGTCTCCGCATATATGACAGTCTCATCTTCAAAAAATCTCAGCTCATCTCCTACTCAAACAGGGTCTCGGTCTCCGAGTGTAGAGTATAAAATACAAATTCTTATTCGTGGCAGGTTGAGTTCATCTTCTAATTTCCCTATGGGAATGATATGATGGTTATCTGTCATGTAGGCTGAAACCTCCACTGCACTCCAGGTACACTTCTCTCATGGAACCCAACTCTCCAATGTCAAAGTTTTCCTCGTTTCCTAGACTTGTATGGCGACGGCCTTGCATGGAGCAAAATATATTGGCTGTACAAGTGATTCGATTATGTACAGGTATGCATAGCATGCTAGGGGTTACGCGTAGCCTTTGTCTTCTTGTCTTAAAAAATGTTGTTGCGGTAAATTTTTAATTCGAGTAGGGAATGTTGTACATACCGATGATGTGCACTGTGTACATCGGAACCTATAGGTTTTCAATACCAGAGTGTTGCGGGCAGTACGACTGCATATTATATACTATGATTATATGGGACGCACGACTTTGTGAAAATCGTATTTCAAAATTATATTGCTCTCCACGTCCCTGCGATGAGTTTAATTATTAATTAGAATAATACATGAAAATAATGTCACTCCAGTATTTCAATTTTGAATGCTATTCAACTATATACTGCGGTCATCAAAACAAAAGGGTTGCCCCACCTTCTCAACCCATTTCACTCACCTCTACCTCCATTACTTTTCACTTTCACACTTCGTCACTCTCGCTCACTTTTCGACGAATCTCTCCTGAGCTCCAGTGCCCAGGACCGTTTCTTTTATGTGTTATTGCACAGGAAGACAAACGAACATGCTCGTAATCATTAATATCACTCAGATCACACGCGCTCCGTCCCACCTCCCCTAAGCATACGTAATGAAGCATCCTATAGTGGCGAGCACATCTCAAATATTTATTTCTCGTTACACCGACTCCTGCTTAGCCTATTTATCATCTGAAATCATGTCTAACCGACCTTGCAATTAATTAGCTAACCACCTGTACGTCCTTTTACATGCCATGTCAAATATTCACGGGACCTTTGCACTATTCACTTTGGGAATGTTAGCGTCTTCCTCCAATCCTCGTCGTCTTTGTCGGCGTTTGCCATTTTCTGCTTTTCCATGGATTCAGTTAATTTCCTTAATCCGGAACATACTATTGGGTATAGCGGTAGGAGCTATACGGTATTTAAGTAGGTACCTAATATTTAGTGTAAAATATTTTAGTATTTAATTAAGTAATATTAAAGTAATATTTTTAGTATAAGCAATTTGTTAAAAGTAATTAAACGAGTGTTGACTCGGGATGACCGGATGGTCAATGTAAACATTTCATTCAACGGATGTGAATATAGGCCGTGATGATGAGTTGGCCGGACATGAGTTGTAAATGAAGATGAACTATGATTGTCAATAATGAATATGAATATTGAATATGAACATGTACTAATTACTTTAAGACAAATGAATTATGTAAAACGGTGACGTGGTCATCGGTCGAAATCAGTAACAGAATTATGACTGGGATTCATTCCTTTGCTTTGTTAGACTTCAATCCAACAACTACAAAGATTTACATTTCACCTTTTGTGATTAATTTTAGAAGTTAAGAAATTAAATTTAAAATATTTTATTTTTATTTTCAATTTATCCTTTCGATTTTACCAAAACCCTCAGCATTCAGGTTTGGGACTGCAGTGTGGAATCGGAAGATTTCCATGCTCAGGTCTGGACTCCATGGTTCGAATACCAGCTCAGCCATTCGGTTGGGTGGCTGCTTCTGTAATCCCACACGGCTCGGTGAGTACGTAAAGTACATAGTACGGTGTGGGTGTTTAGAGTTCTCTTCTCTAAACCTTCCTAGAGTTCTCTTCTTTAGGGAAAGGTGGCTTAGCCCGTGTTACAGATGGAAGAATGGCTTCTCGCCAAATCGGTTTAAATAACACGTTAATAAAGTTCATACAATACAATGCATCTTATTATTCAGCATACAAGTCCATACGCATACATTTCGCTATTTCTAATAATACGAACAGTCTCAGTTTCGATCCATCATACGCTCTCTTATTGCTCAACATTTCATTATCATCATCTTCAACATACAAACGCTCAAAATTGAATGGGAGAAAATGTGTGGATGCATTTATGCCTCATGGAATGGAATTGTACGAGTTCGGTAACGGGTTGGATACTATTCTAGTTGGAGAGTAAAATAGGTGTTGTGGAAGATAAACATTATGGCTGGCGCTGGATGGATGCTAGTTAGCCATTGTGTCAACAACATCAAGAAATTAAAGAGATCTTTCTGTTGGTTTGAGTTTAAACTTTGACATTTGAAGCTACAGGACTTGTGTAAAATTGGACATGAGGTGTACGAGATCTCAAGTATCAACATCACCACTATTTGCACCATATACACATCCAACATAAACATTATGGGATTATGAGCCTTTGAGAAAACATCCCTTTTTCATTCTCATTACCACTCCGACCATGCCCGTACATATATTTAGATATTGTAAATATTTTATTTTATTCAAATCTTGACTCAATCTCTAAGTACACATACCCTTGTGGACATTTCACACGTGAGAATGAAAATACAGAATTCCTATATATTTCTCTTCAAATAGCGTACTAAGAATTCCTTTAGAAGTCACAGCACAAATGTCTATCCGAGACTCACTAGCCTCCCAGCAGCGTCCTTCCCTCCATACCTCATACCATCATCACCACCAACACCAAACTATAAAAGGGTTAAGGCAATAGTTACCTTTTTTCCAACTTCGGATTTCCATTACTTCACCAGCTCATAATACCCGTAAAATTAACATTACTTCAAATATTATGTGGAAAGTTATGTAGTTTTGTTTGACGCTAACAAAATCTCAAGTCGTAAAAAACATTTTTCTTCCTATCGAATTTGACAAGGAGGTGTGCAGAGAGCTTCAAGGACTTCTTGTACACAGTACAGCAGGCACAAGACATTGCAGAGTAGGGACTGCATACTACTACTATATTGACTTGATATACTTTGCAATCAGGAGATTAACGAGAGAGAGAGAGGAGCCATGGGAAAAAAAGCAAGAGGAAGTCCGGTTATTTATGCTAAGCTGCTTTTATGACGGGAAAATAAAGATGGTTTATTATTTTTTCAAATAATCATAGAGCTATTCCCAATTCCAATTGTTGACCCAATAGCTGCCGAACCTCAAACATGTGTAAATTACGTAAACATTTCATCTAGTAAATAATAATAAAAATTCCAGGAAAAATATATAATCTTAAATCGGTTGTTAAATCCTTCTTCGCTCACTCTCTCTCTCTCTCTTTCTCAGCGAACCTTGACTCTAACTGACAACTGATGATGATTGTTAAAAGTCAACATGACAAAATGTCATGACCAGCTCATCACATGATTCTGAGCATTTTAAAAATCACAACCTGTCTATGAAACTATTCGAATGCGAAACCAGTCTTATCTTCACACAGTATAAAATACCATATAGAAGAAGCAGAGAGACAGAAAGAGAGGGGAGAAAAAATCGAAGCAATCAACTCGAATAAATATTGACATCCTTTGTGAGAGTAAAGCATGTTTCCCATATAGTATTTTCCTTTTAATTTGTACATATTTTGTAAACTAAAATTGAATAATGCTCGAATAAATTAAATGCCTAAAGTCTCCATGCAATTGAATTTTTACTCCAGGCGCACAGTACGCCTTCGTTTTTAAAATTACAATCACCAGGAGAATTGCATCTTATCATCTTACCAATTCCAAATTTTAAGCTTTATAATCACATCTATGATGTTTTCATCGATCGTACTTATCGCAGCTGTCGTCTTTTGTACCTACAGATCAGCTCCTTAACTCAAAAGAAAAAAATACACATACATGGAATGGATATGAATGAAACTATAAGTTAATTACGCCACCCCTTCCCAAGGGTGTGTACTTGTACGCATATACACATGTGCTCCAGCCTATCTTATGCTAATTGTGCAAGTCTGGCTAAGCAGGTAGAACTGAAGGCTGAAGGTTGGTAGGTTGAGCAGATAGTTTGGAGACTGTGAGAGCGAGTGCTACTACTACTACTACAAGATATGGTCATGGAAAATTAATTTTATTTCTCGGCCTTCCTGTCATGATTGAGTAAAGGCGGGTAGATATCTGTTTACCACAAGTGCCACACTCCACACTGCAGACGTGAGCACTTGAGTTTCGTTCCAATTTACAATGAGCGCACTTGTGTCTAACAAGTAGAAAGAGATGGGAGTGTAATAGTAGTGTAATGTAATCTCTGTAATGGCATGGACGGTAGAAAAAAAGTTCGGTGCGTAAAGTGGTGGTGGTGCGGTGGTGTATCACTTGAGGCTTCAAAACTAACCTATCCAGCTCCATATATACTCACTCGGATTCGCAACTCAATGCAATGTATAATAATTCTCCCTGAAGCTTGCGGCAATCTTGGTATTAGCATAACTACATTTTGTGTAATATACTATAATGATTTTATAATTATTTATATGATTCTGTTTATAATATTTTTTCCGACAAAGAATGATCGTTGAATAGTTTTATTAGTTGTACTGTCAACATGTGTATACTTATACTGCTCCGTTGAATAGGATTTAATTTAATTTACTCAATGTAGAACTAACGATAAGTATATAGGTGGCAAAAAAAAAGTAGTTATTATTGTTAAGCTGAAATAAAGTGGTTTCAATAATAAATGATGAGAAGCTCTTACACAGTTTTTTTTAAACTTGATGGAATTTAAATGGAGCGTATATGTGTATAACTAATTTACTCAAGAAAAAACATTAAAAGCTGTTTGCTGAGCCGAGGGACAAGGGTCGCCGCAGGTAATAGTTTTTTTCCTCGTCATCAAATGCAAATTAAAATGAGATTAATCAAAATAATGCAAATGAATTCACTCGAAAAGTATTTTTTTTTAAACTTCCACTTGTTCCAAGCTCTTCAGCATCACCACCACAACGGGAGGAGAGGAGATGAGAGAAATTATTTTTCTTCCTTTTGTAATCCGCATGACGCTCTGTGAATGTGAAGGCTTGACAAACTTGAGATGCTATTGAGTTTCAGCTCATATGAGGAAATGAGGGCTGTGTGTGTCTGTGTGTCTGTGCGGCTACAACAACTTTTCTTTTTCAACAGGTTGGCTGTTGACTTTGACTTGTCTCCCTGCAAAAATTCGTCAGGTTTTAGTTCACCAACAGTTTCCATGAGATTTCATCAAGTGGCTTCACTCCACTGCGGCTGCTACAACACGGTGCTGGATGGAAGAACTCATATCCAAACCAGCGTTTGCTCCTTGCTCGTCACTAAAAAGGAAAATTAAACGATTGGAAAATTTTTACATTACGATTAAACGAAAGGACGCGTTGAACGAGTGTGGACTGCAGTTGAGAGCAAATGAAACTAGAGATATAGTTATGCATGTGCATATACTGCATGCCTATAGGGATATGATGGTATACGGTTGACTAATAAAGTAAAACAGAAGTACTGCGGATTATCTATAATAATATGGTCAAACTATCGTAAGCATTGCTACTCAAGCAGCAGCTACTTTATAATGTTTGGGTTTGGAGTCCTCATTTGATTACTTCTTCGATCAAGTTCCATCAAGACGGAAGATGGAACACAGAGTATATATCGGCAGAGGCCTTTTATGTTTATTGCTACTTGCTCATTTCTTCGATAGTCTCTCCATTTCCTTGAGTTCGACGTCGGTTTACTTGGATCTCTTTCGAGTGCGGACACAATTGGCACAAAATATACCATCTGTCTAGTGAAAGGACTGATCAGTGAGTCAATGTCCTTGCCGACAATTAAGATAAGATTCTTCCCACAGATACACAAGAGTAATCATTCCAAGGCATGGATGAGTAATTTTGTAAAATGGGAATTGACACTTCAAATTTTTTGAATTCCGAACCCATTTTCAACCAACTAAATAGTCACAATCAGGAGGAACAATTCAAATGAGTGATGGCTGTCAATTGTTAAGGTTCGTTGGTAATTGACAAGTCTCTCTGTATTCAACAGACCACCCCATGCCAGTTGTTAGTTGTTAGTCATCACCATCGCCACACCGACACGTCACTACGGACGAATTTTTCATTTTACGGAATCATTTTTTTATTTTGAAATAAATAAAAAAAATTAAATTCGTGAGAAAGGAGCATTAGCAAAGGACTTGTAGAGAATTTAACTTACGATTAGCCCACGCCCGGGATCTCGTCTGTGTAGTCGAGTGTCGAGTCTTTAGCCATTCGAAAAATCATGTTCAAGCAAAGCAGAGCAGTGTGGAGAGAGAGCGAGAGAGGTCAGAGTTACAAACTGCGGTTATGTCGTCTAATAGTAAGGCCGAGCACGGAACGCCTTACTTGCAGCTCAATATTAGCTTCTAGAAGGAGAAGAGAGAGAGAGAGAGAAAAAAAAGTTGCGCCGTGTGTCTTTTAATAGAAAAATTGTGAAGTGAAGTAAAGCGTTTGAAGAGTCCCTGTTGTGAGAATTTGAAATATTTCATGACGTGGAATTGAGAGAAAAGCCAGGATACTGGCAAATGGACAGAATTCAAGAGATGCAACCGGTTCACCGCAGCAGGAAAGCTACTTGAGCCTCCAGGGTTTGCGTAAAGTACTTTCATACTTCAACCTTAATATATTTGAATGGTGTAAAAGCTCTCTTCGAGACTTTTCTTTAACTGCATGTTGTATGTGTGCCTGCTGCACTTTTGAAAAAAAATATTTCTCAGCTTTATAATAATTTCCTTCCATTTTCTGCCCAAATATAATATAATCGAGTGTCTCAATTTTTCCAAACCTTCAAATGTCAATTTTACCGCATTATTACATATTTTTATATATAATTCAATATATATATTTAAAAAATGGAAAGTTTAACAAGTATAATATTTCTCTCGAGCTCCTGCTACTTACTCAACAAGCTCTCAGAGTCCGTGAGATTGTTTAAATAGACTTTGTAAGGTGATCTTTGCTCTGATGTGGCTTCCACCACACGTTGTTAATACAAAGGTCATGAGCTCTTGATATGTTTTCACATTATAAATCGGTATCGACTCATCGCATGGCATGGTGCATCTGATGTATTATCTCCCCAACAACAAATCATTCATCCTCCTCATATCAGTACACTTCTCATCCTTTCATCCACGCACCCAACTTTCGGGCCACAATTTGCACACAAGTCTATAAAATGAAACGAAAAAGAAGGGTAGATAAAAAAAAGTACATTTTTTCTTATTTCCAGTCGTAAGTATCTTAAAACAAGGTGTTTACCATTCTAACACTGCATAAAGTAGTTGACCACATGTAAATATAGCGTATGCTAGTAATTCAAACAAACTATTGCCATCCTCTCTCCAACATATGATTCAAGGGAGTTTAAGTGAAGGCGTGGATGGAGAGACTGACGTCATGTGTTATTCACTCAACCTTACAAAACTTACCGTCTTCCAATTGCACAGACAGTGCACACTACTTTTCTCCCCTACATAACATGCGCGCAGTATAAGTACCTGCGGTGCATATAGTTTTTTGGTATATGAGAAAAGAAGAGTGTGAGAGGATTGCATTGAGACAGAGACTCGTTCATGTGCTTCCACGCAGTTCTTCATAATATAATTTATGATAATTTCATTTCTAATTTGTTTTATGCTCAGGGTGTGATTTGAGTATCTTTTTACTCCTCCCTCAAACAAATCCTGGTTTTAACGGTTATAGACCAAGTACATGGCCTTTTAAAGTACATGATGCAATTTACTCATAGTGTGCCATGGGAAGTCAAAGTTTATTGCAAAAATCATAACATAACGTTACATCTATATAGAAAATTTAAAATGTAAATTTTATTTATGAACAAGACTAACTTTATGTTCGGTCAAGCTCGTCTCGTGTCGTCCTGAACAGCCCGGTATGAAAA
Source organism: Dicyrtomina saundersi (assembly GCA_034695245.1). Classification (NCBI taxonomy): domain Eukaryota; kingdom Metazoa; phylum Arthropoda; class Collembola; order Symphypleona; family Dicyrtomidae; genus Dicyrtomina; species Dicyrtomina saundersi. Next base: position 797 of record JAQFZE010000564.1, on the reverse strand, counting down.
CTCACCGACAAATTCCAAATCCTCAACCTCAACTTATGTCTGTTGGCTATTCTTGCTTGATCAGCACGCGACGTGGCTCACATTTTTGATGATCTTGTTTAGGAACTATTCCGTTTCTTCGCCAATTGATCACCAACATATATTAAGTCCTATTTGACTACTTTTTGATTATGTAAATTCTTTTTCTAAACCAATGTATATGTGTTACTGTGTGTTTTTGGCAAGTACAATTGTGTACCAGTGTAAATAAAACTTTTACGTTCTCTCTCTTCTTTTAAGATGAAGTAATTGACCCACTATTTACGCATAATATCCCCGAACTATATCTGTACTAATTGCTCTTGAAGTTTTTTTAAGGGAAGTCAGATGGGAGCGGAAGCTGGTGCTGTAATAATGGTGGAAAGTTTTAATGAAGACTCCAGAGTGGTTTTGTATCCGGAAAAAATTTAAGGTTTTAATTGGAAATTGGAATCAATCGATTGAAGACTTAAATTCTACTTCAGACTACAGAATCATCATGTTTGAGCTGATGACCTTTAGCACACCTGATTTGATTCTATTGCCACAATTGCAGCTTGCCTTATGCATATACACTGTATCTCAATGAAATAGGACCACCCGTTTTTTCCGGTCTTACTTCCCCCCACGCGGGGTAACGAGGGCAAGATAATTAGTTTTAGATAACAATTGACTAGTAGGTATATAAAAACCTTGGTTGACCTCCAGGGGTCACTTGATTCTGACGCAATAAATTAAAATCCGAAAAACAGGTGTCTCAATGAAATAGGACCAGTCCA
>JAQFZE010000563.1:0-24835 GCA_034695245.1 Dicyrtomina saundersi | reverse complement strand
CCCCCCCGCCTGTTTGTTTAAGGTTACAATTAACATAAAATTTTAAATTGATGCGTCATTCGGTGAAGGATATGAATTGACTTTAATTAACATGACAATGAAAGTAAAGTTGTAAGCATTTTATTTCGACATTACAAACTTGACATTGAAGGTATTTTTATTTATTCAGACATGATTAACTTCCAACCAAAATGAACGCATCGTCAGTAGGTTTTTATTTAGCACGTCATTACAGCATAGTTGCAGTAAGTCATTTTTATATCACATGCGACTCGCAGTATTTCAAACTTTGATGTCGCATGCGACTTTATCTATGGAGAACTTAACAATAGTTATTATGTGAAATCAAATTAAACATTGAATTTATCGGTTGTCAGTAAATCATGAATTGACACACAAGCGATCGATATCGTTAAAAGATCTGGATTAACTGATAACCAATGAATAATTCGATGTTAATAAAATTTTGATCTCACATGCTAACGATTGTTAAATTATCCATCAATAAGGTCCCACGTGAAATCAAAGTTGAAAGTTGAAACTGCATACTGCGTGTCAACAGTTTTTCACACAGGTCTGTAGTTCTTAATATTAAACTTTGTCCTAGCTTCTTCATGAAGGTTAAAGCAAAAATTATTGGATCGGCAATTTATATATGGATATGCTAAAACGATTCCCAAATATAGTAAGTAGTTGCAACTTTACCTAGTCTACCTGACGTAACATACCTACCAACCACATTTTTGAAAACTTTGAAACAAAAACAGCCAAACTAAACTTAACATTTGAACATTAGCGAACCAAAAAGTTAATCTTGTAAAAAATACACAGAACGTTGTCAGGCATCATTAGCTCGTAGTTATAACTTTCAAATACTCTCATTATGCAGGACTGGATTATAAATACGTTCAGCAACAAATGTTGAGGCAGCTACGACCTTTACTAATTTTATTGTAAATCTGGAGTTTGTGTGTAGAAGTATGAACTGTTAGGAACTTGATCCTTGTTATGCAGAAACTAGTGCCGTAATATTGTAAAACTATTGTAAGAAAAATATTGTATTGTAATTTTAATTGTAAATTACAATACAATTACAATATACAATTCGTACTTTTGGAACCTTAATTTGACTCCTAATTAGGATTAAATTACTGATTAGATATTTACCGGGATAACTATCATGTAGATACACGATTTTAGCGTAAAACAAAGGCTCATAACACACTGCAGAAAATAAATTTGATATTGTATTGTATTGTAATTGTATTTACAATTACAATTTTAATTGTAAATGTAATTTTATAAAAATACAATTACAATTACAATTTACAATATTACGGCACTAGCAAAAACTATAAAGAGTTCAATTACATTACCAATGTAAGAACCAATTTAGTCGGGACTAAAAGAGGTTTTAATGTAACTGTCGCATAGTCAACAATGCGTAATGTTAGGGACGTTAACCTTTGGTTATTATTAACTGTAACCAGCAACAAGCTTTCCTATTAGTAAATTAAACATTAGAAGTTTTATATTTTTACACTGTGACCACACCAGGGTTGAGGTTTTATTTCCACTTCAACTTGTAGCTATTACACGATTAATACCAAGTATAAATCGTCGTACTTATGGCCTGTCGTAAATAAATCAATAATGATAATAATAAGTCAATAAAACATAAATATTCAGAGACCTCAACATAGGTGACAGTGTAAATATATAAAACTTCTAATATTTTTACTTTACTAATAGAAAACCTTGTTAAGCACTATTCTAGTACTAGTAGAACTATAGTACTAGTGCTTGTTAATAAGGTTGTAGGACATATTACCCCTAGACATTCCCCCCAAACATTAACCCCGGACATTTCCCCCCCGAACCCTTATTTAAGATACTGATATATAATATTACGTGGCCGTGTAAACGCATTTTTAGAAAATAATACTAGTGTTCTAACGGACGTCCAGTTTCTATGCATTTTATCCTGATTAGCAATATGCAATCTACAATATGCATTAATTTGCGCAATTATTTAATTTTATCATATTCGAATGGCAATGAGTATACACTTGAGAAGAAAATATTCGTCGACCTATTCGAGACTCAGCAGATTCGAGAAAGGTACCAATTCGTCTCGTGGCTTACGGTCAGAATTGAGGTAACGAGGGAAAAGAATCCCAGACAGCAGAATTCAATCACAGACAGTAGGATTAGAGAAGAAAGAAAGACGCTTTCCGAGGAAGCATCATAGGACGGAGATTTACAAATCTCAGTCAGTCAGATTTTCGTATTCAAAACCTAAGCAACCTCCAAATTGTCTTCTTGTATTTTCATTCGTAGCGACTTAGCTTTTCATATTTTTACCAAAATATTCTAACTCATATTTTGTGTCTTTTTGTTCGTAGTTTTACCTTTGATAAATCTCGAAGATTTATCCGTTTTCGAAAGTAGTTATTACATTTTCATTATTATTAGAATTTACGGTCGTAGGTCAAATTACTATAAACATTTAAAAGTGAAATATCCCATAGCTGACCCACACCCAGGACTGACAATTCTGATCAAGGGAACATGTTCGAATCTGGTATCGTATCATTTATATTATATTCTATTGCTAAATAATTCGACGAATTTGAAATAATAACAATATTAGCTTTTCATTGTCTTTTCGAATCCCGTTTATTAAACTTATCATTGTCAGATTTTACAATTTGTTTTGGGAAATAAACCCTACTTTTCCTTTCCGTTAAATAAAACAATTCAAAGTAAATTATATATTAACAAAATATATTCTAGCCCCAACATTCATAATTTATTGCATAGGTGTTTGGTGTATTTACTTATATCTTATTGCTTAAATAGTTATAAATACATCATAATATATTCATTCGATCTAAAGCATCCGTTAGTAAATTAGTTGCTCACCGAAACTCACCCACCAATGGTTACGTAAGTAGTTAAATTAAGCTAGGTCTTAAATACATCTCATACACACCATCATAAACCTCACACAATCGTAAAGGTACATCTGTTAATTTATTGAGTGTAGAGAAAGTAGCACTTCGACCAAACCACCCTTTCATAAATTAATTGATAGTTAAACCTAAAAGTGGCATAATTTGTGAACAGCATTTTATCCTCTTTACAAAAGGTGCGGGGTATTCTGAGATTGACCCCACGACCTCTGTATCAGCCCTTAAAATAATTATAATTGCTCGTCTACATTCATTTATAAAGTAGCAAATATATTTAATAGGTATAAACGAGTGTAAACTGAGACACTGCCAGTAGCCGCAAGTTCGATTCTGACACTTGCGTTGGTAGTAGAAAAGGGTTTAAAATAATTAATTTAAATTTAATTTTGAACAAGCTAACACCTGCGTGAATTTGTAGCAGGTAGTGTTTTTACAAAAACAACACTTGCGTCCTTAGTAAGAAATAACTAATTATAGTTACCGTAGCCTTAAGTAACTTTACAATACAGAAATATTTTAGTTTTTAAAATAAATACATAACTAAAACTAAGTAGATTTTACACGTTGAATTTAGTACCACGAGCTATGTTAGGATTATACGCACCATATTATAGTGGTGTACAGAAGTTTGGGTGCACAGAAGTGGAAAGCGCTAAAATTGTAGTTTTTAAGGGTGTATCATATTGGTAGATAGAGGTCGTTGCTACAGTACATCTCTCCCTTTTACTTTTTCGTCCGTTGCAATTTTTAAGACTACAAGCCATTCTGGCGCCGGCACTTCTCTGTATCTTACTCATTATAAAAGAGCTGACAAAGAAAAGTCCCCATACTCAAAGTTAATTTTCGTTTTACGAAAAAGTGAATTCGTACATTGTTATAAGTTTCTAAAGTAGCCTAGTCAAATATTAAAGTTTGCAGTTTTGAATATATTAAACAAAAACCTTGCTGACAGCAGACGACACCTGCAATTGCATACTAGTTAGTGGTTCGAGTAAATCCGTAAGTTTTCATAATTTATCATGCGTCCCGAAACCAGCCACTTAGCTGCTGATATAGTTAATATATATATAGTATATATGGTATATCTTTGTTTGATTCTACAGAGTCCATAGTGAACACATATTGCCAATTTATTTATTTATTGCGTTCACATTTCTTTTTGTGATCAAAGTTTGTAACTTTGCCGTCCAACCTCGAATAATTAAGCCCGTTATTAGGCCAAAGCACGTTTTTAAGTCTTTATTACGAAAGACTTAACCCCGTACATTTATCTATTATAGGCATTTTACGTACAACCACGCTTTTGCTTATCGAGGTTTCCGTAGGAACCTACCATTCATTCTTTTAGACTGAATAACAAACCAAACCGCATGTTTTTGAATTTTCTGAGGTCCAATTAATTTTGTACCGTGAAACTAAACAAATATTTCTTTTATTTCGTTTCATTTCGGTATCAGTTCAGCATTCCACATCGTCGCTGGCCGTAACATTAAAATTAAAGGTCATAAAATTTATATGTGTATATTTATGTGCGAGGTCATTACATTCCAGACCAAAGTCGAAACCGTTACAAATCGAGCGTAACGAAATAAGTTATATTGTTGAGAATGAAGTTGATATTAATTGCCATTTGTCCTTTTTGTTTAGTTTATAGAGAACTGACTATTTAAGGCTGCTGCGAACGTCACCTTCGATTTATTGAACGTAGACTTATCGAACGAATTTTACCACTTAACCGAGGACCGGGATCCATCAACGTGTCGTTTCTTACACGTCATATTCCGAACGTAGACTTAACTCCAAAATACGTTTAATTGGATTAATCCAAAGAATCTTATCGCTTACAGGCTGTCCGTAGTTTCCGTGTTCGAGATTTATAACCGTGATAAATCATTTCTATCTAAAGTATTGAAACTGATCAAGGTACTTAATAAATATTATACATATTATATACCTGTATAGTTACGTAACATTATTTCGTGCTTTCGTAGATGCTTTTATTAGTTTAAGTGCATCGTATAGTGTGGAAGTTGCGCGTGACGATAGCCATACCTTTACAAGCCAAGCCGGTATATCATAAAATTTTGCATTTCATAAAAATATTTAAAATTACGATCTTTTTCGATTTTCGCTTAACAAAATATATACCTATTCTTTTTTGTGTACGTAAAGAGCTATCGATCGTAGGCCATTCCATTCGTCGTACGTCGTTAGGAAATACATACGTTACATCGAACACGCCGTGCCATACGAAAGCTTATACCTACGTACATTGTCGTCGCGTCCACAAGAAGGAAAGAAGAAGTGATTTCATACTATCATTTACATTAAACAAGCGCCATCTGTACGACCAATGCGAAACGCGCATATTGTACAGAATTAAATTTTGTATCAGAAATTATTGAGAAAGAAATGTATATTTATTGTGATGGTCTACAGTATGGAAGTTGAAGGCATGGAAAAGGAGAAAAACGTATTTTAATCGTATGCTTTAGGACTGGTGGACTGTAGGGGGAAACAAAGGAAAGTGGTAGTTAGTCATCAGTCACGAAGGAACGAGCAAAGGGAGCAGTCAAGCCTTATACTCTCTCATGCAGTCTAATTTATTTGAACTTAAATACTTGTGTCTGTCATTCCTATAAAAAGTAAAACGTGAAATTATAATAAATATAATTTTATTTTTTAAAAATTTACATTGGGTGTGTGACTCCAGTGACACAGTTGGTCACTGACATTTTATTGGCATAGATTTATCCTGTGCACTTTGCCATTAATTTATTTTGTGCTTATTTAAAGCTAGACTTTCATTCATATGACTTTGAATGGTGGAATTTGATTACCCCTGTACGACGGAAAGCAACATGCATAAATAAAATCGTGAACCTGACTGACCCTACAGTGAACTTTTAAATCGTATCGTCAAATCCATTTACCACGCCGTCGAAAATTAACTTAAAATAACCATTAAGATTATTTCAAGCCCTCGAAGTCAGACAGTTTTGAGATAAGAATTCTTCTTGTATAGACTTTTCTTTGTGATTGTTCGTTAACCCTAGTCTGGGATTTTATCTCGTTGCGCAGGTTTTCTTTCAAAAAAGGAAAAAAATTTCGTTTCCTCTGATAACTTTGAATCAGTAATTAGACGTATTTTATACTCATCATTTTCGGTATTATTCAAGGTCCTTCGAAATTTTCTGAATAAAAGCTAAACTAGAATATTAATAAGTAGGTACTAGGTATTTAATTAGTGGTATGCTTTAAACTATTACAAGATTGTAGGCACCAACCTTGGGAAATATAGAGAAAACGAAGGATTTTTCGTTTCACTTCTCATCCATTAATTAAGAATAAAATAGTACATAGAAATAAATGGAAAATCAAGCATTAAGGAATACGGCATATAGAGTTGGCCAAGACGCGATTACATACATTACTGCTCGACTTCAAGTTTTGGCACTTATCAATCCGAATTTAGATATCGAACATAAAATTCAAATCCTAATTCGAGGTTTTCCTATTGTATTGGCGCAACAACTCATAGTTTGTACTAGCATCGAGAATTTTACGTAAACATTAAAACGATTGTTGACTCATTAATACATAGGTAAGTAGGTACTTATACGGTAGTAGATCCTATATGATTGTAGGAAATTAAATCAAATAACTTGGAATAATTAATTATTTTATTTTAACGATTTTGAAGAAGGAAAATATCTCCGAGATATTTGACATCCTGGAAGACGCAAATAAATCCAGTACTTTGACTAAAGACGATAACGTTGAGGCAAATCGAAATCCTCAATCCGAAATAAAAAGTGAATCACCAGCCGTAGCTGAGGATTCGGCCGTTAGTTCTGTATTTTCATTACACGGCAAAACGACTGAAGAAAATATTGATACCAATTTCACTAAATTAGAGGGTGAATCCGATAACGATCATTTAGCACGTATAAATCGGGAAGCTGAAAAATTCCACAAACAAGTAGACGATTACTTTAAAGCAGGGCACGTGGACACATTCGAGGCCTAACCCTACGTAGAGGAGTTATAAAGGCCTGGGCGGCGTTGGCCTCTTTGGGACCGAACCCCTGTCATATAATAATAATAATAATAATAATACGTAGAGGAATTAATCTTTGACATAGACCCGAAAGTAGTGAGCAACATCACGGGAAAACCAATTCTTAAATTGAAAACGTTAGACGACGTTACTAGAGCTGTTTCAAAAATTTTCCACAATAAAATTGGAGAAAGCCAAGACGGTAAAGGCGAGGCTGTTAGCGCGCCACAAACGGGAGCTAAAATTTCCGGAAATACTGGCGGAAGTAATGTTACTGTCCCTACTACATCTCCTTCTGGCACAATCGTTAATAATTGGACATCCGAACATATTACGGCTATCGTTAAGCCATTTTATGATATTTGTTCTAGCGGCCTTGATCAAAATCAATTCCGCTTAATTAACGAGCAGAAACTAATTGATCCAACCGGTCACTTTCAAGGTGAACAAGAAGCAGGGTATTGGCTCATAGAATATAAGAAAGAAATTATACAACGAAATATTCCGTCGTATCAAGCCATTATGTCCTTGGATCAATTACTCGAAGATCCTGCATGTAATTGGTGGTGGGCTGAAAAAGTCCACTATACAAATCATTTAAATGAAGAAGACCTGGATGAATGTGACAATGTCTGGAAGGATATTATGGATGCTATGGTCTTACGCTTTGACCGTGCTCATATGTCTAGCCGCGCCACGTCCGACTTACCAAAAACCTTATACCGACCTGGTGTAAGTGGTAATGATTACGTAGCTGTACGACTTCAAGTCATGGCCTATATCGATCCGAATTTAGGAACCGAAGCTAAAAGTTATGTCATGTGTTAGTATAGATAATTTGACAAAAACTTTGAATCGATGTATTGAGCTCAACTCCAAGAAGTTGCAAGAAACTCAACATGTATACATACTATACATGGCTCAAAAGCCCGCATCCGTTCGTAGTAATAAGGTAGCAAATTTACCGGACATAAATAATCCGGATACTTTTTCTGGCCACCCTAATTATAATAACAATCGTGGCAGCAATCAACGTAATAAAAATAATTCGAACCGAAATAATCCGAATAAATATATGGATGTCCAATTTAATAATAGTTTTTCTGCAGCTCATAAAGCATCATGTGTCACACCCGACGGTAGACCCACTTGTTTCCATTGCCAAAGTCCACGGCATAGCGTTTGGAAATGCGGGATTTTCATAGACGAAAACAATATTCCATTGCCTCCAGAGGCAAGTAACTGGAAAACGAACCGTATGAATGGAAAAAATTATAATTCAAATAATTAAAATAATTCCAATCAAAACGACAATCAAAATAATTATAACACGAATAATCGTCGTTCATATCCGAATAATCAATATCGAAATTCTGGTTATATTAATAACTCGAATCAGGGAAATCAGAACGTAGGTAAACAAGAATTTATGCGCATGTTTCAACTTTTCGCCCCATATCTAAATTTGGCAATCAATTAAAATCACTAGAATAATGATAATACTATCATTACGTCCATGGACAATGACAGTGATTTGGTCCCTCACATTAATTAAATTTGTAATCGTATGTCGCAGAATCAACCTAATTTGAATAATGTTCATATGCGTATGTTCAAACTTAGGCTTCCAAATGTTTTAACGTACAAAGAAATACAAAGCGAAATCGCCCAAAGAATATTGCAGGGACTTGCTCTGACTGACAGTAGGAACCCTACAAATTGTGTTATTCCCGAATCCGTTTTCAAATAGCCAGATGTCAACAAAGTTCATATTATCCAACATAACCGATTAAACGGACATGAAATCATGCGAAATTTCACTTTTTAGCATATGAATGGAAAAGGTCTTAGCATTAACGTGCTAACCGATACTGGCGCATCGATCAGTACCATCAGTCCTTTCGCTGTTTCATGCCTTGGCATGACAGAATTTATTCAGCCATATAAACCGATTCAGGCCATCTTATCTGTTGATAATGGTACTCCGTATTTTATAGATTGACGTTGTTTTTGGCATGGACATGTTAACTACATACGATACATAAATAGTGGAGCCGTTTTCCAATCCGTAATGTCTACAATCTTAAAACCATATAATAATAAATGGCTCAGTGCATACGTAGACGACTCGGGTTTTGGTGGAAAAACATTTGACAAAATGTTGCATCGACTCGAACTTCTGTTATGGCTCTTCGTTCAGGCTAATATCAAACTTAAACCTTCAAAATGCCACATTGGATTCCCTAGCATAATATTTTAAGGACATTGAGTTAGTAGGGAAGGAGTATCCATTGATGCCGATTGCATCAATACTATTGTAGAATATTAATATCCAACCACAACGACTGAAATTCGTCTTATTGGAATTTCCAATTTCTTTTGACGCATGATTCACGGATATTCTTGGTTAGCTCGACCTCTTTATCATCTCTTGATGAATGATGTGCCATTCATCTTCGATAATGCTTGCCGACAAGCAATCGATAATATTAATCAGCAATTACTAATGCTCCGATTTTAGCCTTTTTGGATGACAACGCACAACTCGAATTGTGGACAGATGCATTCGACTTCCAAATTGCGGGTTGTTTAGTCCAGAAAGTAGGCAAACTCCGTCGCCCCATCGGTTTTGATTTGCATACTCTCACAGCACCAGAACAAAAATGGTCTGTGACTGACAAGGAGTGCTACGTGATTATACACTCACTTCAAAATTTCCGGAATTTCGTACTTGGTCGGAAAGTACATATATATACTGATCATTCTGCTTTAACGTTGATCCTACATACATCCGAATGTAATAGTCGACTTATTTGTTAGAGCCTCAAGCTCAGCGAATACGACTTTAAAATTTACCACGTCGCTAGTAAATGTAATGAGATGGCTGACGGTCTCAGTCGTCCTCCGAAAAAAAACCGTACCCGTGCTCTCGAAATTGTACCGGAAATCCGATAATCCATATCAGATCTATCAAAGATGCTAATTATATTAAAAGATGGGATCGAATCAAAGATGACCTCGATAAATTACAAACACTACAAATAGACGATAAGCGCATAGGCAAAATAATTATTTCCTTACGTAAGGACATAGAAAATAAATTCATAGGACAATAAATATAGGAAAATTTTTCAAATTAATCCCAACTCCGGCATCCTCGACCGACTTTTAGGAGAACTGTTGAGTAAATTATGGGTTAAGGTTCTCCCTGATAATTTGGCAAGACAATTTATCAAATATCTCCACGATCGCTCTCATATTGAACATAAGAAAATATACGCTGCATTGAAGGAAGAATATTGGCTCTTCCAGATGCATAAACTGGTCATGGACGTGTTTCGCTCCTGTGACACATGTCAACGGCATTTCGTCCAGCGACGAAGCCGGAACGGTCCGCTTCATGTCATGATTACGCCTCAGATTCCCTATGCTAAAGTTAGTATCGATTATTTCGGCTTATTAAATCAAACTAAAAAAAGTAGTCAATACATACTCGCATGCATTGACCAGTGTACCCGTTATCTATGACGAAAACTAACTATTACCGTCCAGCGCAATGCTGCACCAAAATTGTGTAAAAAAAACAAAATTATAGCTTATACGATAGATTTTCAATAGAGCTTTCCATTTATCGTAATATTATGTAGTCTGGTCGCATGAGAAATGATAAAAAGTGCGTAAACTATTTCCGCCAATGGGATTCGAACTCCGAGCACCGGGAAAACCGTCCGCATGTTTAACACCTTGCCCACTGGGGCAATTGATTTCTATGGTTCTGCTGTAGCTGTTGCTGTTTCGTTGCTTGAGTTTAAACTTTCACGTGCGGGAAGTTAAAACTAATAGGGAACGTGGCAACGGCGACAACTTTAATCCTAATTAATAATTAAAGTTTAATCGGTTGAAATTTTTGAAGCCACCCCCGCTTTTCCAAAATTTCAAGACAGCAATATAGCTAATTGTTTTGCCTATTGTAAAAAAATATAGTCATAGTGGAGTTAGGGTGGCGTCCGGAGAAAAACAAATGAACAAGCTACAACCCAATAGCATTGCTAAAACCCTTTTAATTAAAAATAATACAATTTTTTAGGAGTTTAAACTTCAACAAAATCAGGTGTATGCCAAACAGCCCACCAAAAAATTTGCGATAACAAAAATGTTCATATTTTAACCATAACGTCGTTTTAAAAATTATAAAAGGTTTCAGGTTCACACGGGTATTACGGGATACCATATGCATGTATTCCACTAAAACCAAGGATTCTTAGTACTAGTAGTATGGGGCGTTAGAAAAAACATTTTTCGTTGACATGTAAAATGATATAAAATTTTGACCGGGTCTCTTCTGACTGTAATAGTTAGTTTTCGTCCTATACCTAATTCCGACGTCCGGTCCTACCACAGACGAAACAGGACGCTATTTGGAACCCCTCGTCCAAAAACATAAAATTCAGGCATTAGTCTCCGACAACGGAGCTTGTTTCACTTCCAATTAATATTCTCGCTTCTGCTAAAATTATGGCATCATCCGTATTGTCACCTCCGCTAGACACGCTAGTAGTTGCGCCTTTGTTGAACGGAGTAACTCGATTTAAAAAAATTAAAACTCGGCACTGAAGATCCTTGGGATACTTTACTCCCACACGATGCGAATGAGTACAATGCTGCTAAGCACAGCAGTACTGGATATAGCCCATACTTTGTAATGTTTGGTAGGTCTCTCACCCACCCCTACGATCAGGCTATTTCCAAAAGTTCTTCTTCTGACGATGACCCCGAGAGGCATCTCATACGCATCGGTAAATTGCTCAAACACCGAATGGAGGCTCATCAAAATTTGTGCGGAAATCAGTTAGAGAAAACTTGATTTTTAACGTAGGCATCCGCACACGAATTTTAATGTAGGTGATTCAGTTCTTCGACGGAACTATACACGTAAAACCGGAACTCCAAGTAAGTTCATGGTTCGTTATTTCGGGCCGTACCGTGTATACAGTCTCATTGAGAATGAGCATGTGTATTTGTATGCCCACGTGATTTTGATTTAACGTCGGTCAAAAAACCTACTGAGGTCGAGATGATACACGGCCACAATCTATTATTTGAGTTTGAGTTTAATTTATTAACGTGTCAAGTTTTTCAATATAAATACTGATTTCCGAAAACAATTATTGTACATCCCTACGCTTCTCAACCAGACTTGATCAAATAGTGGATCAAAATATGGAATGGCTTAATTTGTTTAAGCCTACTGCCGCCGATCACGTCTTTTTTATCGAGCCTACTATCGATCCTACCGAACCGCCTCGGGATATTTTTCCGGTCGTAGTTCCTCGCAGAATATATAACAGTATCGCACCCGCTCACTGAGAGCTTATACCAACTGCCCCACTGTATGACTTAATGTCAGATGACGACAGTGACTCGGTCCCCAGTCTAGAAGATAACTTCAGCACTGATAATTCTCATCATTCCTGATAGGGACGAACAATAATTGAGAGTCCTGATGCTCACCAGTCTCCACGCCTACCGGGGGGAGAAGAGTGGTTCCGTGTCCTCCGGGACACGTAATCAAACTTTGCAACAAGTCAGTCCTAGGGACAAAATTTGTAGTGTTTAGGATCACTTTGATAGCGCCTAAGAAACATTAAATTCACCATCCTCAAACTAAATTCAAACTCAACGAAAAACTAAAACTCCGTCTCCTAAAATTCCGACTCCGCCTAACATTATTACTGTACAAGGTAACATACAAAATTCTTCGAATGTAGAGCCCGTAGGCCCCGATAATAATCCGAACGCTCCTGGATCATCCAGATCACAAATACCCGTCCCCGTCGCAGTTGAACCAAGACGAGGTACCCAAAACCTAATTTGGAACAAAAATCTTGATCCAATGACTTACGAATTAAAGAAAATGCAAACACCAGAAATTGACTGTAGTTTTGCATTCGAAAAATTCACGGACTTGATGAATCAAGGCCAAAATAATACTTTTAGAGCAAGCGGTACTGCAAAAGAAAGTAGCGTAGAGGATGTAGACTAGAAAATCGAATGAAAATATTATAAATATGTATATAATTAATTAAAAAGTTATGACTTGATTGTACACGTGCAAATAAGATGTGTTACATTAGCGAAGACGAATTGCTGATGGCAAGCGACGACGATGACGTTGTCTTGAATCCGGGCGAGAATAAAGCATTGATTTTATTGGATGTCGACGATGACAGTCCCACGAAGAAAATTTCTACGGAGGCTCCCGATAGTCCCGACGAGAAAATGATTGAAGACAAAGATCCAAAAATGGGTGAGGATCAGCAAAAACGTCAAACTGCGTTGGACGTATTGAAGCAAACCTTTGCTGAAATTCATAAGAAAATCGAAGATGAAGAACTAGCTATAAAATTCATGGACGTAGCAGCAGTAAATGAGACCCCAGCTGAAAAACTTGTAGTAGAAAATTTTGAGCCAAAAACTTACGTACCAAAAATACGAGAATGTCCCGTCTGTATTACCAGAGGCATCAAAGAAAATCTTCGACAAGTGTCTAGTAAAGTTGACCCAAAGACCCCAGCCATTTTGTCCGGGTGTAAAATTGTGTTGGTCATGTCAGGGATCCCATCTTTACCGTAATTGTCCCAACCAGAAGTAGAAAATTTCACATATCTGTGAAAACACGAACGTAGATTCTACGAAGTTGTAAAACATAATTAACTTTTCATATAGATTCTTGATAGTTTTAAAATTGTTTTGATTTTCACCTCACTTATAAATTAACGAAGTTAAAAATCCTTCGGAACTGAAGATAAAATATTTTTTTGAGTACAAGTTAAGCATATACGAAAGTAGGTCATAATTTTACCGTTCTGTATCCAGAGGTTATAATTGTAAAGTTTTTCCTTTTTATTTTTGTTTTTTTTTGTTTGCTTTCCACTTTCCTTTGCATCCAGATGAAAAATTTACCTCCACCGATGAATTTGATCGTGAAAGGGCCCAATGAGCATCCTTTTAACAGTAAAATAAATCGAAACGTAGACACTGTAATTATTAAAATAATTTTGAATGTAGAAAATTGTAAAAGAAGAACGTAGGATTAAATTTATGAGTTGTGTTTGCTTGTTGTTGTATTTAGCTTATAGAGAACCAGCAACGTATGACGATGCGTCAGAGGAAACGGAAAAGTACGGATTAATTCGGGAAAATTTACCTCATGCTGCATATAACGACATCGGGGAGCACCACACCGAGTGGCATCCAAAATGGTCTATCATCGATGGCCCAGATGATGAAGAAATCGAGCTGTATCACCACGATGAAGAGGTCACGTTAAAGGATTTTGTGGATTGGACGGAAATCCAAATGAAGGCACTGTCCATTGAGGAACTACTTCGTGATCGCCTTCAAATTACTAAACCGGTTGATCGTTCTCGGATTAAACGGTACCGTGAAGAACCAGTTGAAGTTCTTCCCCCCGCTCCCAATAAATACTTCATGGTAAACGTCAGAACTCCGAATGAGGGAGTCGAGCCAATGCCTTCTTGCTCAGCTCCGGCAGCTTCAGTAGCCCCGCCACCAACGTCTCCAAAATATGATTGGGCTCAGATTCCTCATGACGGATGTGTATACCACGTTCGTACAAAACCGTCTGGTCGTTTCCGCACGGGGATTTGAACGTTTTCATCCGCCCCCAGCCTTTTGCTGTGTGGCAGGCATAAAAAGTTTCAATGACATTATCCAAAATAACGTAGTGAATAGAGAAATTTTTGTTTTGGTATTTATCAGCGAATACATGGCCAAAATCATATCCAACTATTATTATATACATATTTGACTTGTTAGTCATCCGTGAATCTCTTTTATCTCCGAGAAAACAAGACTTAAATTGTAATCATACACATATTTTCATTTACCGTATTGATCTCGAGGCAAATTACGATTTTATAGGACATCAGACTTGAAATTTGGTATTTTGTTTCAGTGTTGTATTGATCCTTTAAATTTGGTGGATCAAACATTATTTCTTGTAAATAAATGGAACGTAGGAAATCAAACTTAATATTGTGCAATTTCTTTTACAATCAGTTTCTTCACAGTTTGCATTTCCGTTTCAGGCTTCTTAACTCCCGTCTACCTTTAAGTGCAGACATCGACCCTTGGGCGAGGATTTTAAGAAGAAAATATTCGTTGACCTATTCGAGATTTAGAACATTCGAGAAAAGTACCAATTCATCACGTGACTTACGGTCAGAATTAAGGTAACGAGGGAAAAGAATCCCAGACAGTAGGATTAGAGAAGAAAGAATAACGCTTTCCGAGGAAGCATCATAGGACGGAGATTTACAAACCTCAGTCAGTCAGATTTTCGTATTCGGAACCTAAGCAACCTCCAAATTGTCTTCTCGTATTTTTATTTGTAGCGACTTAGTTTTTCATACTTTTACCAAAATATTCGAACTAATAGTTAGAAAATAAGGTTTTTGGCGCAGCTACGACTACAACTTTATGTTCTTTTGAAAACAGTATAAAAGTGTAAAAAATCATCGATTTTAGGGTATTTTAATAAACAAACCAGTTGTTTAAGCACATTTTGTTGTATAAGGTAAATTTTTGGGTTAGCATGGCCGATTTTGAGGATACAACTACGACTACGACTCACAGGCTCTTTCTTAAAACAGTTTAACACTATAGGAAATCAATGATACTTTGATTTTTACTTATGTTTATATATATATATACATATATACATTTTGAAGATTAACAAATTTTTTGGTTCGGCATGGCGGATTAGATGATTTTGATGTAGTTGAATGCTACAAATAATACCAATATTTTAAAAAGTGGTCAAAAAGTACAAAATCCGGCGCTTCGCGCCAGATTTGTCGACTGTCGGCGGGCCCGAAGCAGATGCTGAGCTTCAACAAAGGCGCAAGACCATTTAGGTTACGCTAAAAGATGATATAGGATTTATGGAAGCTCCTCTACAATCAATAAGCCATTTACGAATATGCGTAGCATGTAGGTAAATATACGTGTCTAAAATCCGTCTACCGGTAGTAACGTACTCTGCGTAAAAATGCTCAATGTTCACTTTTTCCGTCTCCTACCATACAAGACATGAATGTGAGATTTCAGTGCTGTGAGCTGCGTGATTTCTGTGAAACAAGAACCAAAACGAAACATGCTAAAATCATGCTCACATTCAAAGTTGAATCGAGAAACACAGCTGCGTCTAATAGCTTTACATGAGGTCCGCTGCCCAATAGTTTCATACTTTGAACGAGGTCCGCTGACCAATAGTTTACAATGAACGACAGTTTTACAATAACCATTAACAATTTAAATTATGATGAAATTTTGCGTAATAAAAAGTATACAGTTCGTAACAATTATTATAATTCCGAGAAGTTGAATTCAAACTATATTTCAAGTAAAGAGGGGAAGGAGAATGTTCAGCAGCCTTTAGAGCAAAAATTGAAAGTTTGTTGTTGGTCAGAGAAGGTAATAATACAGGCCCGTGTACAATTACGGACCCGTGGTCTAAAATAGGAAATGTGGTATATATGAACAGTATACAGACAGATTCCCCTGTGGACATTTTCCCCCTGGACCTATTCCCCCTGGACATTTTCCTCCCGGGTCTATTCCCCCCGGACATTTTCCCCCCAAGCAGCAACCCCGGACATTTTTCCCCCTTTATTTAAAAAACTGATATGTAATATTACGTGGTCGTGTAAAGGCACGTATTCTGATAAAAAAAACAATAAAGGTGTTCGAAAGGACCTACAATTTCTAAGCATTTTATCCTGAATAGGTTACTTATTAATATTCACATTTCATTGCTCCGCAATCTACAATATGATTTAATTTTCGTAATTATTTTTAACATATCGGAATTGCAATGAGTATACACTAATTCATTTAGGTTTAAAATTTTATTTTATCAGTCTATTTCAAGAGCTTGTAGTAGTATCACTGTCATAAAACTGAATAGTTGAATTCTTTATAGTGCTTTATTTTTTAGTATTGCAATGGCTTTAGAAATTATTAAAACTGCGAGATAACCCACGGAAAAGAATACAGAAGTCCTATGTTAAGCTTCAAATAAGGTTGAAAAATATTTGCATGAAATATAGCCAAAATTCTATGAGTATCGAGACGTTCCTTCGTAGTGTGGGTCACACCATCAGGTTTAATTTTTAGAATTTCATTTTTCCCAGCAGTGCCGTATTTATTAATTTTTGATTTATTCTGTAATTGGTCTATTCTTAAATTATTAAGCAATATCCAAACAGAAAGCTTTGTCTTAACCGTACAATAGTGATGGGGGTCGTTATTATCGTTATATAGACGGTAATATTAACTTTTATACATGAGTGCACTATGTCCAGTAAAATTACGATTTGTAAATCAAAGAAATAAAAATGTATTACTAGTTATTTGTCAAAATGTGTTTTACTATTCTGCTGACTTTAGAAAAACAGGTAAAGTGAATCCAATACCAACAACAATATGAGAAAGGGAGGGGATGCTGCGTTGGGGGGAATTTCTAGGGGGTTTGTTGTATTGTATTGTATTTGAAGGAGATCGAGTAACATAAAGCCACTGTAATGCCGCTTAGGCCACTGATAGGGCCATTGCAGAACGATCCTTTTTACTATAAACATGTCTTTATTTACTAAAGTTCCTTTGTTAACTGAGTTTACTCGTTATAAACTATGCGTAAGCACGAAAAATACGAGAGATATTCTAGCGATTGCTGGTAGTGGTGTTGGCTAGGGTCAACGTGCCCGAACATACGTTGTGACAACTCCTAAATACCTTCAGTAGAGCAGCAATGTGAATAGCAATGCCTCTCCACCGGAGCTAGGAGGAGAGGGGGTTAATGTAGATATATATGTTCACAAAAATACTCAGTGTCGGAAATTAAAAGTTGCAAGAGATACAGGTCATTGTACGAAATAACTGCGGAAATTCTTACAACGGCCAAAGTGCTCTTAATGTGATCAATACATTTAAAGTCAATGGTAAAGTAGGGTCTTAAATGTGAAAAATTCAAAAAAGTGCTCAAAACTTTCATAATTTTACATAGCCAGAGTTTTTGAGGAAAAAAGCTGAAATCACTAGTGATGGTAGCTGAGACAATAAGCTGTTGGAGTATTAGTCGGACAGATTTTTAAAGGCCGTAATATTTGAACGGCGAACATTCTACTCTAAAATGAATTTTGACCATCTCCACTTTTCATAAAATACGGCTAATGAGATATGTTAATGATTACGTAATGGTTTAGTAATTCGAAACGAAGAAAAATTAAGAGTCACCCATAAATTACGTCATCAAAATGTCCCTATTTTAAGTCCCTATGACCCTTCTGTCTTCAGATTACCCGTTGGGTAAATGGCTATCTTTAGAATACAATACCATCAATATCGAAGTAGGCTGCTTGGCCATACATAGGACATAACTTGAAAAACGCAAAGTTTCAAACGGTCACAAGCTGAATCGGAATAAGTTGAATAGACCGTACACAATGATCACATCAAGGCACAATTCTCGGATTTGAACACTTTGAACTATTTAAAAACACTATTGGCACAAAAATCTCAAAAAATGTCATAACCTGATTGCTAAAAAAATTTATTATGATACAACGACTAGTAGTGATTATTATAAAATGAAAAACAACACGTTTATTATTAACGATGATGTATATCAAATTCATCATCGGCTCATACATGGCGGGCCACTTGTTTCCAACAATTTTAACAGGCTATAAATGTCAAGTCTATTATTTGATTAATTTGATTTTCACAAGGAATATATTAAAATAAAGATAAATCATTAGAGATTTATTTGGTACTTTTAACAAACAAGTGGCCTAGCCTGTAGAATGCTAAGTGGACGTTTGGCCCAATAATGTAATATTTCATGCCAAACTAAGTACATACCTGACTAGGAAGATGCAAAAGACAAGCAAAGTCTCAATTAGCAGATACTACAGAATACCGAAACTACCGAGTCCCAAAAGGAAAAGAACACACGCAAACAAAATTTTCAAAATAAATAAATAAATATGAAAAAAACACTGTTTTGGTTTGCTAAAGGCTGCCAAAGCTAGAAACAAATCTTGTTACTGTTGGAATTTTTGATCTCAAAAATTGTATCTATTTGATCTCTAGTAGTGCCTTGCTGTATATGCCGCTCAGATGAGTGAAAGTAAAAGCATGTTTCGTTTTGGTTCTAGTTTGAGGGAAGTGGCTTTATCCTATTGGTGAAGATTGCAAAAAAGGATGCATTCACAGCATTGAAATCTCACATTCATCTCTTGTATGGCAGGAGACGGAAAAAGTGAACATTGAGCATTTTTACGCAGAGTACGTTACTGCCGGTAGACGGATTTTAGACAGACGTGTTAAATATAGCTGAAATTTTTTTATGAATTGCACCATTCAAAAATGACGTCATTTATGGAGGCTTGCCTACCATCATTAAGTTATTTATGGAAGTGCGTAGCATGTAGTTAAAAAACGCTAGAATATTTTTGAGAATTGCATGATTTACAAATGATGTTATTTATGGAGCCTCCCTTACCATCAATAAGCCATATACAAATGTACGTGGCAATTAGTTTAAAAACGTTAGACAAAATTTTAAAGTTAAAAATGGGGGTCCCAAAAACAATGATATTTGAATGACGTCATTATGAGCAATCCCTGAATATCTATAACATATATATGAGCTAACTCCGTGGCATGTAGTTAAAATAGGATGGAAAAAAATTTAAAGTTGGGACTGGGGGTACTAAAAACTATGATATTTAAAAGACGTCATTATGGACGATCCCTAAATGTATAGGAAAATATATAGGTAAGTCCGTGACATCCCTGAATATCTATAACACATATATGAGCTAAGTCTGTGACATTTAGTTAAAATACGATGGAGAAAAATTTTAAGTTAGGACTGGGGATACTAGAAAGTATGGTATTTGAATGACGTCATTATGGACGACCCCTGAATATTGATAATACATATAGGCAAGTCTGTGACATGTAGTTAAAATAGGATGGAAAAAATATTTATGTTGTGACTGGGGGTACTAAAAAAATAAGTTAGATAAAGAATCTGATGTTAAGATTGGGGTACTAAAAACTATGATATTAGAAGGACGTCATTATGGACGATCCAGAAATATCTATAACACTAAATGACGTCATTTTCTTAGCGTTTAAAAATTGTTAAATAATTAAAAGGTGGTGAGGGCACCTAAAATTATGATATTTTTGAAAGACGCCATTAACTGAAGATCCCCTTCCATCAACGAGGTATATACAAATGTATGTTGCTTGTAGTTCAAAACAGTAAAATAAATTTTAAAGGGACTCTGTAAAACATAATTGTTTGTATGACGCCATTTACGGGCGACCATATACGAATGTATATGTGACATAAAGTTAAAAAAAGTTTCAATATATTATAGCAGATCTGTAAACAGATATTTTGTTTTAGGCTTCCGACGCATACAAAAGTTTTTAGGCGAAATTTCCAAAAAGAGTAACGGTTTTTAAAAACGTTTGCGAGTAAACTCTACCAGAATCCGTTATTTGGAATCTACTCGTCGTTACCTTTCGAATGGTACATCACACGTTGAAATCGGTAAAATATTTCAATATCGTGCAAAATCCTGTAAATTATGTAGATAGGTTATAATAGCTGGGCGGGGGAGTCAAAAATGAATATTCACGTGACATCATTTACGGATAACCATAAAATAAACATATATAAATAAGCGAAGCAGAGCAAATGAAACGCCAAATAAGGCTAATGAAAAAAGAAAATGAAAATAATAGAAAACTAAGAGAACAATTTATTATTGAAAAAACAGGTGATGATGCATGTTTTGCAAATATGCCCCTATTATAAAAGCTATACAAAATATTACTGGTACAGTAGAAAACAAAGCACTTTCAGCTTTAAAGGAATTAGATCTTTCTCAAAAAGATTGAGGTGCTAAACATGCTTATTTAAAGAATGTTGCACAACACCCGTACATTCATATAAAAGAAAATGAGAAAGGTAACGATGGATTATTAGAAAACCTAGCTTTTACAAAATCAGTCTGTACACGAAGAAAAAGGTGAACAATATTAGCAATTGAAAATGTTTCAGAATTTATTTTTCAAAAATATAGGTTTAGAAAACTTGCTATAAAGTACCTAGGTAATTTATCTTCATTTTTAGATCTTCTATCTATTAAATTAATATTTCACAATAATATAAGTATAGATGGTTATTATCTTGAAAACGAAAAAATTTAAGATATGGGTATATTATTGAAATATTAGGAGAAAAAACCTATCACTATTAGTTTGTGGAAATTATTAACTATAAAAAATCTCCACAATTATATAATTCTTCAGAAGTTGAGGCATATCATTTAATGTTTAAAACTGGGGCATGCCAAAAATATGGTAGATTAAGACGTTCAACCGGTGTAAAATGGGAGTTAGTTTCTCCTTGGGGTAAAAATATAATTAAATTGGTAAGCAAAGACTACCGAGTGATACAGACCAAAGTTTTAAAGGGCCAGGTCTACAAAATAGTAATATTTGATTTATTATAGATGATTCAGATATTCTTGCACCAAAATTTATAACTTCACTAGCTAATGTAGAAGCAGGTCATAAAAATGATATGAAATTAGCAACTAAAATACTAGAAAAATTTAAACCAGATTTTGCTGAAAAAGCTTTTACAAATATATATTCAATACTTAAAAATAAATTACATAGTAAATGAATAATGAAAATATTGTAAAAGTATTGGATAATATTCTGCACGAAATAAAGATATAAAATAATGAAAGCAAAATATTTAATAATAAAAGAGGCAGATATAATGTTGCATACAAATAATAATTTTAGATATAAAATAGGTAATAGAAATTTTGTTAATATTACTTTAGAAACAGAAAGTTTTGAAATCGATAGTATTACTAATGAAATTTAAGAAAAAATGCGTTTAGATGTTAATAATAATGTTATAACAAAAAAACATAAAAACAATTTTTGAGGTAATGTTAGAAAAATAAAATCAAATAATTCAATAGCAAAGTGTGTCACAAAAAAGCCAACAGGTTTTATGGTAGATTTAACTATAATCAATTGAAAAAACGTTTGGATTTACACTAACACAACCGACTTTAAGTAGATATGTTTCAGAAACAACTGTTGAAATTATCCCTGTTGACTTAGTACTTGTACATTTTGATTTTGTGACAGGATGGTTTATAAATACTAGACCATCTAGATGTATTTATTCATTTACACCAATGCAATAGTACCACCAGGCTATAAAATTATAGAAGCCACACAACCAGTATATTAAAATGTAGATCCATATAATATATATATCTATATATATATATATACAGTGCAGTCGGGTTACACCGGCCTGGGTTACAACGGTCATCTTGATACACCGGTCAAATTCAGCAGTCCCGGCAACAACCCTATGCTGTGTAATGTTAAAGTATAGTCTTACAACGGTCAATTTTACAACGGTCTATTTGATACACCGGTCAAAATCTATAGACCGTACAGCACTGTTACTATTATAATCATATTTGATACAACGGTCTTTGGTTTTCACTGTTTTGTTCTGACAAGGTATCCATCTGTAAAACAGATGGAATAATATTTAAAGAAATAACTAGGCGGGTGGATACGAATGACACAAATTAGAAAGGGTCTAACACGAGTATTAACACAAGGTTTTAGAAACTTGTAATTTTGCTAGCTTCAAATTTGTTTTTAAATTTTAGTTTTTGTTGGCGTAGGCGATTTTTTAGGGGATAAGTATGACTGCAATCACGAAAAAACATCGCAAGTAAATAAAACTTAATTAAAAATTTAATAACAATATAGTATTAATTGCACACCCTGTTAAACCTAAAATGTGGATATTGCAGAACGGATGCGAAGATTAGTCAGCTTTTAATGATGTAAGCAAAATTTAAAACTTAAAAATCTACGTCAACCAAACCTTAACGAAGTTTTTCTTTATTTTTCTAGATACTTCTAACGTTTAATTACGATTTTTTACTAATGATGTAGTAACCAAAAATAACACATTGTGTTAAATTAAAAATTAAAAAAAAAATAATGCAAAAATCATATGTTACTATACTAACTATACAACGGTCAAAGACCGTTGTAACTTTACAACGGACCTTTGATACACCGGTCAAAATACAACACCCCCTTGAAAGACCGTTGTAACGAAGGTTTACTGTGTATATATATATATATATATATATATATATATTGATATATAATATATTATAATATATCAATGAAATAAACCTGGGGTTGACTGATGACGAACTCAATCCAATTAATTTCAGAGGTTAAGCAATAACAATTACTTTATCTATAAAGTTTTATAAATAAATACCAATACTGAATATGTAAAATATGAAAATCAACAAGATGTCAATAAACATATAAAAAATAATAACAAAACCGAGCATATAGCATTAAATTTAGATGTTTTAAATCTAAAATCTAAACCTCCTTGGAAAAACATAACAGAGCGGTTGAATAAATACTATTCTAAATTACAATTAATTAATTGTTTTTTCTTTTAATAAATTAATGCACAAAAAGTGATTGAAAAATACTTAAATCTTTAATATCGAATAACTAATAGTAATGCAATAAAATTGTTTTAATTTAAAGATGAATTAAAACACGAAAAGTCACATTTAAATGAGTCAGTGGCAACTACATTTAGCATTGATAATGTAGATAACTTTTTTCTATAAGAAAATAGTTTATTATTGAGGTTGATTTGGTACACAAGTCAAATGGAACAGGATATACGAGCACGGAGGTTATTAAATTAGTTAATAATTGGCCAATATTTCCGTTTAGTAAGATTCCATCTAGTTATTTTAACAGTTTATGATAGATAATAGAATTTCCTGCAACTCTAGATGGTATAAAAAAGTTTAGATTACAAAATAATATATCAATTAATCTCTACATTCTAGAAGGTAACAATGTTATTATTTATGACACCTGTCCACGGGACAAAAGAAAAGAAAACCATGTAAATTTGTTATTAATAACTAATCAAGAAGGAAATAATCATTATGTATATATTAAACTAGTTAGAAGTCAACTAACAAAACATAAAGAACCAGTTTTTATTTGTAATAGATGTTTTTATTACACCCATAATGACGAAGCATTAAAATAAAATTATTTAACGTAATAATTAATTTAAAAGTTGTAAAGCAATCCCCGTAATGACAAAAACGATGGAAAAGCTAATATTTTAAAATTCAAAAACTTTAGTAAAATGATAAAAGTACCAATAGTTTATTATGCTGATCTGGAATCTGTATTGAAAAAATTAGATTTCGTTGATAAAAACAGTCCTTAATGTAATAAAAACATTAAACATGAAACTTGTGCTTATGCTTTTACTACTTTTAGTCAAAATATTATTTGTAATACATTTAAAAAGTATACAGGATATAGTGGCAAAGATACAATTAATAAATTTATCGAAGCTTTTTGTCAGGAAGGTTATAAATTAGATGAAATATGTAAGGAAAGGTTAGAAAAATTTTAATTACCTAAACTGTCTAATGATGAAGAAAAAATATTTCGTAATAGTACAGTTTGTCATTTTTGTCAGAAGGCGTTTGTTAATGATGAATTAAATTATAAAGTAAGAGATCATTGTCATATTACTGGAGTATTTAGAGGTGCGGCTCATAATTCTTGTAATTTG
>JAQFZE010000562.1:0-24839 GCA_034695245.1 Dicyrtomina saundersi | reverse complement strand
TTTTTGAAAAGGTGCACAATGTTCTAATTCCATGTTTTTGAAAAGGTGCAAAAATTTCTAATTCCATGTTTTTGAAATGTGCAAAATGTTGTATTTACATATTTTTGAAAAATGCTCAATGTTCTATTTAAATGCTCTCAAGACATATTTGAATATTTTTGTAGATAGTTGATATTGTTTTTAGCTGAAAATGGTTATGCGTCATTTTGGTTCTTCACAGACGATATTTAGTAGTAGCTATACTTTAAACTGCACTGACAATAGAAAATTACAACGGATGATGTATGGATATTTAAGCGGAATCATACAACACAATATTATATAGGTAGGTGCTTAAGGCACAATATGTACTGCCTATACTATACTACTACCGGCTTTAAATTAGGCAATTAACTTTATGTTATATTTTTGAATTACCTTTATGTTTGACTGGGTCTTGATCGAAGGAGGGCTTTTGCCTAGAAATACAATAATCGATTTACAGATGAATCAGATTTTTTTACTAATTATTATTGTCAAAATTTGACTTTAAGGTAATAATGAAGTGAGCACTGACTGAGTACTGTTGAATGTAGTAGTGAATAGTGTAGTGTAAGTATAGTGCGAGAAGAAAAGAAAGCAATAAAGTTCCCTCGCAACTGGATAAGCGCGAAGAAACGTACAAGGAGCCAGAAACTCACGGTGCCCCATGGGGACTTAGTCACCTGGACATAACATTTTGCATTAATATTTTTAACATTATAAGCTTACCTTAGGTGTAATTGTATTTTGTACTGTTTTGTATGATAGCAGGTATTCACACACTATCGATATGTTTGATTGGTATTAATTCTATTAGTTGATTTTATTGGTATTTCGATTTTCCGCTTTGATCGGTTATCTCACATAATCATAACAGTACTATTAACGTGTTTCTAAATAAATCAAGCTGCTTTAAAGCTTGTCTTCGCTACGGCTATATCTATAGATAAGGATGTTCACATAATAATATTACGTAACATATGCTAATGTATGTAGCTCCAAATATATACTGTAAGTAAAAATAGGGGTATTTGTTGACTAATTTACTATAACGTACAACTGCATAGTCAGTCGTTCAATGCCAATGCCAATGCCAAGGGCACAGTCATTTTATTTCCGTTTTTGTTCCGCTTCAATTTCAATTTTCCATCCGCACACAATAAATCCTAAATTAAAGTAAAGTAGAATTTGAAATGAGTAAAATGTGCCTACGGAATGGTATAATATGAATAGATGATGATGATGATGATTAGATTGCATGTGAATTTCGTCCGCCCATTTGCTGCGTTTATTTGAATACAACCAATACATTTATTTTTTCATATGGACATAATGGGATTAATATTTTATAAAATGTAAACTATTGACTGCTTCTTCAATTTATATTGCACATTCTCTATTTTCCTTATCATTCATCATTTTTTTTCTAATTTTGTGATTAATCATAGTAAAATTTATATTCATATTTTACGTTCATTCATTAATGTAGCTTTATACTTTCTTCCATGTTGGACTCACGTCAGTCATAATATTATGTATGCATGGACCTGTGTGCAGTTTTACGCATGGGTTAATATTCTTCATATGCCTCATGCCTCATATGCTTTTGATGCTTATAATGCAATCCATAAAAACCCGAAATCGACGACCGGAACCGACCTTCGCTCATAGCCTAACATACTAGGTGAGCATATAGGTATGAATAAATGTAGGTGTAGGTACCTACTATACCTTACTCAGATACATCTATAACAGATACCACAATAGGACATACTTAGGACCATATGACGATAAATGACTTACTCCGATCTGAATACCGAATACTGAATAAAAAAATTCAATTCAATCATCAGTGTAAATTACAGTAAAAATAGATGATACAGTATATTATAGACAGTATAAAATAAGAAAAAATCAATACAAACTACGTAATATATAACACACGTCAATTTGCAAAGTCGCCTATTACACAGACATTTCATATATAATTATTTTACGAAATTATATTTGTCATTGGAAGTAAGGCGAAGGTTGTCATAAATTGAGCATATATCGTAACGTATAAAGACGAAAATAATGATTCCAGCAAAGAAAAGAGCAGAACTTTTTTTTTCTCATTAAGGAATATATAATTTGTATTATTTTAAAATAGTAACAATAATAATTTATTCATTAAGTCGATTTGGTCTCATCCCATACAACACATATTATTTAAAATTCAATTATATTTACTGTATTTTTTAAATTGAGCCTATTATACTTTATATCTTAGGTAAAAAAATATTTAATGATGTTTATGTTACAAATACAATTTTTGCTGAATTTAGAATGCATAATTAGATCTCTTCAAAATAGAAATAGAGTGGTCCACACTCCACACTTTTGCAGTCGTGGGTGGCTCCACTCCACCCAGTGAATGTTTGAACTGATGTTCAAACGTGACGTTTTTGAATTTATGAATAAATAATACTTTTCTTTTTTTGCACACCCCCTCAGTTTAATCTTGTTAGACAAACGGGTCTACTTAATGGGTGCACATATTATGCATTATATTTTATGTCACTGACAGTAGATACTTGTCTATTGTTAGACTATGTCAAGATTTTTATACTGCACTCTCAAGAATCGAAATCGATAAATTCAATAACATAAAATGGAAATGAAGGCTTTATATTATTAGATAAAAGTATGCTTTTGTTTTATTCACTAAAAGCGCTACAATAAAGGCGCTGTCAGAGAGACAACAAGAATGTAGCACAATTCCAAATTATTTACCTTTCTTTTAGTATTACAATAGGTTGAGCACTTCAGTAAAGAGGTGTGTGCTCAATTTTGAAAGAGAAGGCAACACAGTGCCAGTACAATTACGACGCAGCAGGAGCTTTTACACTTAAGCCTGGCAGTATATAGGTAATTGAAACAAGGCAATTAATTCAAAGTGCAAGACTTAATTCACATACAGTATTTAATCTATGACCAACATACATTAATTTATTATTATGCATTATCATGTATTAAAATATTATGTAAAGCAGGCCAAATTTTGTATTTAGATGCAATATTTTTATATAGCAATTGAGGCTTGAAACCCACAATATAAACGCATTAGTATATGCAAAGTGAAAAAGTACGTTAATTAATTAATTAATTAATTAATGCATAAAAAAATTATTTTGATGCCCACTTTCTAAGTAATCGCTATAAGCTTTTGTTGCTGCTTTAAATACGAGCCACGATTTTTATTCGTATACATATCCATATTGAAGTAAAAAAAATGAAAATGAGAAATCAATGCTGAATTAATGCAAATGGCTGAAAACCGAACAATTAAATAAAGAAATGGTCAATTTATATGATAACAAACGTGATACAAAGTATAACATTCCTCGTAACATTGTCTGATTTATCCATTTAAATCTACATAATATAAAAGACTGTTATTATTACGTTACAAAATTGCTGCTGAAGCATGTACCGAAAATGACCAAATAAGTGTCCGGCCGCTTATTAAATAATGCTAATTAAAAAACGGCCCTTGACTGAGCCCTGGCGCTTAATACATTTTTTGGACTGTCAGCCTGGTGCTTATTTGATACCCGCACTTATTCGGTCATTTACGGTACCAACCTATAGATACATCGTATCATAGACGGAAAGTCGAAATGCATATACTGTAGCAGGAGGCCCGGGTAGTCTATAAAGCGTTTGCTCCCTGGCTTTTCCACAAACCTTTACGTCCGAAAGTTACACGACATATAGTAATAGCAAACGCTATAGTGTACAAAAGTTAGATTTAATTTGTAAATCGATACACGACGACAATAAATACTGAGAATAATTTTGAAAATCATTTGATATACAATGACATAATGCTACTTACTTAAATACCTATACAAATATAGTCTTTGCCGACCTAGCTAAGTGCACGTAGTAAGAATATTTGCAATAATTATTTACACATAAAATGATAGCTTCCTTTCAGAATCTTTGATTTGATGGATACCCAAAAAAGACTATGGGTTGATACATACTGTGATAAAGTTTTCATCCACATTCCACACCGTATGCCGTATGCGTAATTGACATAATACCAATGCATATTTTCGGTTTTCATGTTCACCATGGAACTTGACGTGACATGTGCGGTTATTATTATTACCTACGATTATGCATGCCTTGAGTAAATATTTTTCCATCTGACACAGCCGACGTTAACGGTAAAAAAACTTATCCATTAAGTACCCATATCTATACTGCCATATTCGACTAATCTACCCGTATCGGTATCGGTATCGGTGGTGGAATTTCAGCCTTAAGATATCTATATAACCCGTGACTATCTCCATGGGGCGGAATGATTATGTGGATTTATGGAATTGATTCGGTCATCGCATCGGTTTTCTCAGGTTTTCGATTTATTCCGATCCGTGCGCTCACCTCACTGTAATATAGGGATGTAACATGCCTACTGCATTATTATGTATCTATATTATAATATACTGTAGTGCATACAAATGTGATGTTTTAAGTAAAAAGTAAATAGCTTCATTCCTTTGCTATAGTAATACAGACAAAATTGTGAATAGTAGGTATAGGTCCGTACCATTGTATATGTATATATTATTATACGAAGAGGTTTTTGCCAAAACGGGTCAAGTTCAAGTCCATCAAAGCAAATTTTATAGGAACAACGAATAATGAATAAAAGGTGACAGGATTATTTTTTTGAACTCAGTTTTTTTCTACAGTCACTGTAACTGATGATGCGTCATTGCACGCAGTTTCATAAATCTAGACTGACTCTGGAATTTTATAGAAAATTTTCAAACATTTTAATTTGTGAACTTTTGCCGTTTTGCCTCAAAATCAATAACTTAACATGGAGTCCAAAGCCTGTGAGATGAAATTTTAATCGTTTTGAGTGAAACTAAACTTTATTTTAATTTTTAAAGTTTTTCTTGCATAAAAACATTTACGCACGGCAATTGCCTTCTACAAACTACGAAAACACTCAAAAACCAAAGTTAAATCAGAAATAACATGTTTTAGGTGGACTTATCCCATTTTGCTAAAATTTATTTAATGGACTTATTCCGTTTTGCCAAAAGCCGAAATTTTTGCTATTTTGAAAAATTGCTTTGGTTGAACTTTGGCCTTTACCATTCAGCACAGTGACGTATCTAGTTGAATAGTACAAGTAACGCAAATAATCTCATTTTTGAAAAAAATGAACTTTACCCGTTTTGCTAAACAACTCTTCATATTATGAAGTAGGTGCCTAAGGTATTTACTATCTGTATTTATTGTATACATAAATATAGGGACATTTACTCCTTTTTTTCTCCCATTTTATTGTCTAGTCCATTTTGATATTATACTCTGCGCACCTTGTCTACTATGCATATACTAAACTCACCGTCTCTTGACGCCCGATTTGCTGGAATCGAGTGGAGAAATGGGAAGGAAGTGAAGTGATCCAGTATATACTTAACATATATAGTATCCAACATAATATAAAATAAATGTACACAATTAAAAGGCACCTCTATACCCAAATAAATATGCCGCCTATACCTGTACATATATAAACGAGCTAGTGGACAGCTTCAGCCCAGCAAAATAATTACATTGAAGCAACAAATAGTAGTGCTCTCGAGCCGCAACGCAACGTCATAAACTCCAACAACTCATGCACACGTCCTGTCCAGCAATGTCCAGATAATCCAGAACTCCAGCCCTATAGCCAAGCTAACACTCTCAACATTATATACCAATCAACATCAACCAATGATTTCAAACTAGGTAACTCAAATGTAGTATTTTACGCAAACCGAAACGGATCGGACGGAAGGACGGCCTATTATACGAATTACGAACGAAAAACCTTCAAATGCTATAATACCAAAACCGAAACCGAAACCAATCGACCCTGCCTGCAGTCACAGTGTATATGAAAATATGAGTATGATATGAGCGTGGGGTTTGGGGTTTCCGTAAAATTCCGTGTCCGGACCCGTCACGCTCGTGCTGTTTTGTGGGCTACCAAATACGAGCTATACAATAAGGCAGGAGAAATCCGCTCACTAGTCACAACTAGTCAGTCAGTTGGTTGGGGCAACGAGATGGGACAACAGGAAATAAGGACAGTTTTCATATTATTGACACGGAGAGTATGGCAGAACAACACCGAAGACCTACTCGCCCGATTACGATTCTGAGCTAAGGACAAGTTATATTTAATATAGTGTCAGCCATGTAGATAATTCCCTACATTTTCCACGTCTGTACTTAATCAATTTCCAACTGTTAATAGTTTCTCCTTTTACCTTCCCGCAGCTGGCTGTAGGCTCTAATATAGTGGATCTATTCCTATTCCTACGTAATTGTTTGAAAACAAAAACACGGACACATTTTTAATCATCCTGACATGGGTCTTACTTAAGTTACAGCTTTTGCTTTAACCCACGTTTAGTATTTTTGACAACAAACAAAAAGGCATAGAAAATCTGGGGTTAAAATTAAATACCGCGACATAAAGAAGATGAAAGAATTTTGAAGAAAATCATTGAATTAAAACTCTGACATGTAAATACTATATACATAGTAGTAATTAATTCATACAAATGATTCCTGCTTGACATGTCATGGAAAATGAGACACATCTATTTAGGAAATGTGATAATAGCTTCCCCAAGTCCCTCACCACAAGTACGTCAGTTGGACACCCAAGTTCAAATTCCATTCAAGTCAGTGGTGTGGTTGTTGGGGTTGGGGGTGAGAGTGATACTAGCGGACGTAGTCGTGGAAATGGGGGTAAAACTAGTACTTCTAGAAATATTGAAGACTGTGAGGAGGAGGAGGAGACGACGGATGAGGAGGACGAAGCTTTCTCAAAATCACATAGTAGAACCTTCCTAAGAATTCCAATCCCACTCCCAATCCCTATGAGTGTCAATAATTCTAGTAAAAGTTATTCGAATCCAACAACAAAAACAACAACAACAGTATTAACACCAGTACCGAAACAAAAACAATCACATCAGAAATCGAAGAAATCCAAGCATGCTAATTTGCTTGTAAGAAGGAGGTCGAGCTTAAGTGCTGAATTGGAGGGACGAAGCAGTGGGGCCACAACGAATAGTAGCCTTGACAAATTCATTTACAATAACGACAGCCCTCTAGGAAGCCATGAGGATTCAGATGAACACCTTTTTCACCGGGCAAGACAGAACCGGGACCGGGACCGAGACCGGAATGACCGAGATCGCGAGGGTGATCGTTATGAAAAAATCAAGACAAAAACAAAACCACATTTAAATCCGATGACATCGACGATGACCCACAAGTACAACCAGGATTTTCAGGATGCGAACGGTGCTCGTGGGAATGTGTCATCCTTGTCCACACATCACAATGTTCATTCCTCAATGTCCCTCTTGTCCATGTCCACAAACAATGCCATCACGATTGCACCCTCCCGGAATAGCTATCTGGAGCCAAATGTCTTTGACACGACGGGTGGACGGTATCCTCATCATAATAAGCGACACAATCACCATGGTCATGGGGGTCGACGAACAAGATCCAAAACGCCAGAACTCCTTTCACTCTCCAGAAATTCCGTTGCAAATTCCAATAATGGTGGTGGTGGTAGTAACAATAAACCAGCTGATTTACAATCCGTGCTCAACAGATTAGATTTTCGAATTAGAAATAATTTTGGTGATTGGTCCAATATGGATGATGACACTAATTTCGAGTACAGGAGTGTTGGGAGGATTCCGGGTGGTGGTGGTGGGGGTGGGGGTGGTGGGACGATGAATAACCTCACGAGCCACTTTCGCCCAGCAGTCGATGATGGTTCTTCAAAAATCCTGAATGGATCCGTGTCACTTCCACCTTTGTACAAAAACTACCAAACTGTACTTCATTCCTCTAAAAGCAAATTATTAGATAAAAGTCAAAGAATTGCCATGAGTAAAGATAATAATGATCCAAATTCTATTTTAAGTGAAGCCAAGAGAACTTTAATGAAAATGGGGGATGGTGGCGGTGGGAAGGTGGATATATGACATAATATATTATAAAAAAGTATTTCCAAGTATTATCCAGAAGGGAGTTATCGATATCGAGCGGTGATATGCCCTTAACAATAAGCACCTACATACATTAAAGATACTATAAATAATTAAATTGTTGAGACACCTTCAAAATTTGTTCAAGTACTCCATTAATTAAAAATACAACTAATAATGTAACAAAGTACCTCAAATAGGATTTTGAAAATTATGTACCTATATAAATTTTTGAATTATACCATGGTATACTTTTTGTGATGCTAATAACACTCGCGAATATGAAAGTCGAGTGTCAAATCTGAATTTACAAATTCGAATAAAATTCAGGAACCAAATATTGCAAGTTAATATATCACTTAGAATTCACTATATATTTTTTGTTTTTTTTGAATAGCTACATTAATCGTTATGTCATTATTATGACATGACAATGGATTAAGCATCTAAATAATAATAAATAATAATCATCTCGTCTCTAATTTATGAACCAGAAGTATAATAAATTGCACAACGTATAGCCTTAGCTAGAATAATCAGGATTATCAATGATTGGTCAAGTTTTACTCCATACGCCATACAGTATTTATACGATGGCAGCAAGAACACAAGGTAAATTCATCAGATATTAACATTTTTGCAGTTTATAAATATTAAAGCAAGTAAATTCACAATCCCAGGTTGTTCAATTAAGCGTATATACTTAGGTATGATGTTTATATTATGTGGTAATTTTTTCCGATTTTCATATTTAAAAAATCGTAGTTTAAACATACGTAGTATCAATACGAAAATAACAAGTTTAAAATATGAAATTTACTTTGATTGGAGCGCCGGTGATATCAGGATTGGCGACATGAGTTACAGCTCACCCGCATCGGCTTTGGAGATTTTAAGTGAAAGAAGCTTAGTGATTTGTTCATTCATTTCCTTTTCCTCCGACTGAGATCTGCCGAACGAAAAAAACCAAACAACATAATATACTTGCGAGAAATTGTAATATTACAAGAATAGCAAATGTAGGAAAGAAACAAGTTTTTGATTTCACAATAATAATAATTAATGCTATGTGACTAATTCTGTAGCAGAAACTTACGCATTACAAATCTGTTGAAGTTCCTCCCGATTTTTCATTGACCCAGCCATGAAATTCAAAGGATTGGCATCATCATCCGTGTTCCACACGGACTCGAGTTGAGCGTTGAGCTCAAGGAGCGGTTCGTAATCAAGAGTTTCCAATTCTCTATTTGGAAATGGGATAATGTCCAATTTCTCGGACAGTTTCTGCTCAAACTGTTCAAACGAGGGCTGAACGGCATCCGCACACACCTTCACAACCAGTGGATCAATATCCTTCTCAAGGGCTTCAATTTTTTCCAGCTGTTCTACTTGTTTCTGAATTTTCAAGAGAGATAGATACTGTGCCTCGAAGCATTTTTTGTCCAGTACATGCTCTATGTGAGTATTTGTTAACGTGTTAGACAGGGTCTTCAAAAATAAAAAAAAGTAATTAGTAGTCCAAATTTGGACTTGAAAAATAAATTCTGGGCACAGTATATTTATCTTTTAATTTTAAACGCCTTTATTTGGAATTGGAAACAATATAACAACAAAACAAAAGACTTACAGCATGAGCCTTGCGACGTTTCTTTATCGCAATCTGAGCAAGAAGTCGGAGCTGAAGATAGCGGGTGTACAAACTGTCCAATATTTCTTCATCAACATCATAGGTTGGGTTCTGAGCTTCTGGTGCTGCTCGCATCGTTCTTGTTAGAGCCGAAATCTCGCCAGAATTATTCGAAGTGAAGTTTAATGCACTTGATAAAGTTGGTAAAGGAGGCCTTCCGACTCCAACAGCGGTATTGACACCAGCACTAGAAGTCCCCTTAATTTTCATAGCTCCCGGATTTTTGCTGAGAGGAAACATATTTTGTTTAAGTTTTATCGAAGCTCCTGCTCCGGATCCTGTTGAACTTGTTGTAGTGGCTCTTTTTTTTGTAGTACTACTGCTACCAGGTGGCTTATTACTATCAAATAAAAAAGATTACAAATTGAAGACGTGTCTAAAGAGTAACTGTAGATAGGAAAGTAAAATTATTTTGAACCTATTTTAAAAATACGATCAGAAAACAAAATCATACCTTCTATGCAACGATGGCGTCGTTGTTTTGGGTGTGACACGAAGGTTTGGATTGTTAGTGGGACCAGATGATGCGGTTCCTCCAATTTTCTTTGCACTTTTAGGGCCGGATGCTTCCATTGTGGCTGAGTTAATACTGTGACTATGAATTAATGAAAACAAATGAATGTTATTTAAGCTTAAATAAAAAGCATAGTGCATAATACATTTCTTTTGCCATCTAGAGATCGGGACAGTCAGTCAGTGTACACCCAAGATTGGCCAATGTGGTTCCACGGGTTTTGCATTCTCATTTTCCTACACTTATATACATATTGGTGATTTTAGTCTGAATAACTGAAATTTGAGCATTACAAAGGTAATCTTTGAGTTGAGCTGCCCTCGGATTAACTGAATTACTGCTTGACATAACATTTTAGAAGGTACAGAGATAGGTCATTGATATACAAAACTTATACATCGTATCATGACGTATTTAAATAATTTGTGTAATCAGAAAATCAGAGCCTAACAACCCATGACAGAGTGAAAAAATAAAGTCCAAAAGAATACCTAATTTACACTGTCGTCTTTTCATCTATAAATATTCAAATTATACTACCGCTCTCTACAATTATAATAATTATGCATAGATTAATGCTGAATACGGTAATTACACTAATTCTAAATACCTAAGTCATGTATAATGCAAATAAATTTAAAGCACTGCATTACCACATTATTTGTTCTATTGACTATTTTACGGAAAATTAAAGGTCAAAGCGCAGTGACAGTATATAAGTCTTTTTACCTAATTACTAACTTTATTATGTACTGACTAATACGAATTCTGTTCTTTTTCTGTCACCTTTGCTTTTCTAAATATTATACAAATCATTAAATCAAGCTACATCTGAGCATCAAACGGCAAGTCAAGCAGCTCACAACATAGACCCGATGCCCGATTCGACCTTCAACCTTGGAAGTTGGATTGGAATCAGGTAAACATCCCAAAGATTAGACATTCCATATGCCATATACCTAGGTATTCATTGTTGATTGTTCCAAGTTTGAAACAGAATAACAGAATCTTGCATTACTTATACTTATGCTAGCAAGCTAAATGAAAATATAAACAAATTATGAAAACGTTTGTGTACCGGTTCTCAATTCCAATTCAAGTTTGAAGTTATCGTTGATGAATTATTACCTTCAGAAAGATAATTAGACTTGTCCCGTGTTCAATGCTGACAATCAACAGTCAACAGTGTTGACACGCAGCTCGTGCCGACATAATTACGTCGCACCAAATGAACCAACTTTAAAGTTTTGAACCCCAGTTGTGTCGAGTCACAATTTTGACAATACTGGTTTTAAAGCATACTGCTAGAACACTAACAAATAACACTATATAATATTATATCAACTATGAACTATACATTTGACACAGTTGACAGTTGACATACAATGCATGTAACATTATTTTACAGAATTTTCAAAAGTTTAAAGTCAAAAGTTGTGAAAGCAAAACCCAATATGATTATAGCCAATAGTATGGGAGAAGGACAACAGATTTACAAAACGTTGGCAATGAATAAGCATAAAAGTCAAAAGTTAATGCCAATTTCAAAACTGAACACGTTCCACTGTATTACGATTGTCTTAATTCTGTCATTCAGTCCAGCCAGGCAAATTGACACTGAATGACTCGAGTGGCCAAAATCACCAAAATTTAAATTCACCTTAAGTACACACTACTTACACAATACGCAGTACTACACACACTAATAAGTAATAAGGAAGAATTATTTCTAACTAGTAAGTCAAATGTCGCTGCACTATGACATGCTTAACTATATTCTAATGCCTAATTTATTAAAAAAGTATAAAAACAGAGTTGCTGAACTGATGCTGCTTGTGCAATCAGTGATTGCTGAATTAGAATTCACTAATAAAAAATTGTGGATTAAATATAAAATTTTACACTTGTGACTTGCAAAAAATGCAAAACAGCACAACAGCACAACACAACAATAACAAAATATAATGCAGGCTTTTACTACGAAACTCACTCACTTGTAGAAAGTACAGAATCCCACCGTATTTTTTATTTTGCTTTTTGACATGTTTCTGGCGCGAATTCATTTATCCAATGGAAGCATAGACATTATTTTGATGTATAAAAAGTTACATTTTTAACGGGATCCCAGGAGTGTGTGAGTGAATGAGTGAAATAGTGGAGTCCACAGTGGAGTGAACTCGTCTTCTTCAATGAGTCTGACTACTGAGTCCCAGTTCCCAGAGTAGCTTGCATAAATTACGTCTCTTTTTCTTAGGGGGGAAGCAATCTTCAAAAACTTCCCTTTCATTCACTTACGTACATACTAATCGTAAGTATGTATAGATTTAAATTAATGAACTACTGGGGAGATATCTAAAATTATTTTCTTTTCCAGTACACAACTTATGCAGATATCCCAAGCTGTAAGTCCAAGTCCACCAAACCCAGACACTAGACGTTAGGCAGTAAAAGACGTGCATATACTTACATACGGGAAATTGTAATTCAAATTGTAGTAGTAGTCTAGTTGTAGTACTTTACGTGAACACAGGAGGTACATACTAACTAGGGATGTTCCATAAATCATGTTACCCAAATTATCATTATATTGGAACCCCCTCACCACTTTAACATTGCGTAAACGGCTATCTTTAACATGGCATGTCATCAATACCCGACTACTCGACCCAATGCAATTGCATCTTTTACGGACGACTCTCAACTACGCTACGATCTTGACTATCACGAAGCGTATACTGTAGAACCAAATCCAAAACCGACGCTGTTATTACGCCAACGACAATGATAATGATAATGACGAGACAAAAATATTTGTGCCGACCATGCAAGATAGTGAAATAGAAAAATACACCAGAGACGAGAATATTGAACACCAGTGTCACCGTATAGTCCAGTCCAGTGGTTATTAATCGCAAATGGTAAATACAAATAATATATACGAGGAGGAATTAAATTGTATTGATATACCTTAAATACTATGCCACAATTTAATATAGTCTACAGTTCTACAGTGTCTCCTCACCACTCAATCTCAATAATCTCTCAAATAAGTACCTCAATGGAAAGAGAGGATAAAAAATAATCATTCTAAATTCTAATACAATTAATAATTGTTTAAGTAGTGACCAATTAAAAACTAAGAAGATAAAGACGCTCACTGTTTAAGGCGTTAAAGGACTTGATTAATAATAGAAGTTCCACGAATTTGTCTTCGTCATGGTTCATGGAATGTGGACCAGTCCAACAACAATAATTGACATTTCCAATTCAATTTCTCCGTGTTGCCAATTGGATTTAGCCAATATTATTTGTAGTAGTTTTAATCCAAAACATAGTTGTCAATCTTATCGCAAATTTAATCATCATCTTTTTCGTCCCTATCGATATCGACATTATTCGATGTCAAGAACTCAAAGAGAACAAAACGTGTGAAGAAATCATATAGTTAATATATACACAATTTGTATTAATTAGGTCATCGGCACTCGTCACAGTGAGCTCTAATTCGAATTCGAAGGCAAACGGAGACAAATAAAATTAACATAATAAATGATATAGTTTTTACAAAGTTTGTGTGTGTAGGGTAAAACAAAATATAGTATTATTATAATAGTCAGATAGAACCTTTCAACATTCATCATCAAGCATCAAATTAACTTACTATAGTTAGGATAACAGGGGATGTATATTATGTATGTACATGTACGAACGCAGGAAGTAAATATGAAATAAATATATGTAAGCAATATTGAGTCGGAAGAAAAACCAACAAACTACGCAGTTTGTCTTGGTGGTAATTAGTGGCAGTTTAAAATATTTCAAGTGATTATTATAATTTTTTTTATAATTTATCGTAATTTATCAATACTAAAAGCTGACTGAGGGCTATAGGGAGGTATAACGTATTATTATTATTACTAAAATATCAAATATATACATAGGAGATTTGAAAACTTGGACGCTGTCTTCTTTCATTTAATAATCCTGCATATAAATTCTTATTGCAGGTCATAGGTTATTGGGTAGCTATTTCGAATACCATTGGAGAATTTTATTTTTATTAGATTATTATTAGTTATTTGCCTTATTAATAATTATTGTTTCCTGTAATTTTTTTGAAGACTAAAAATCATCTCCGAACTCTGTCTAAGAGATCAATCGAAAATAATGAAGTAACGATACAGATTCAAAAATATATTTTCATCTTTATAAAGAGCGAGTCATAAATAATTTAATATCAAATTGGTTTTATTTAGTAACTGTTTATACTACAGCCAGTTAGAAACTTAATATTCATAATTAAAAATGACGACGTGGTTTTATTTAAAATCGGCTTCGGCTGTTGGTGCTCATGGTCCAGGCGCTGCGTCTGGAACCTCCTCACGTCTATCTAGAAGTAAGTATGGGGAAAATTCATGTTTGTTTTATATTTGACTCTTCTAAAATTATTTTTATAATCTTATTTGTTGAATATTATAATAACAGGACAAATAAGATTCCTGGCATTGCATTGTAATAATATTTAATATCTATATATCACTTACAATTTGATATAGTGTCTCGAAGGGATGCCGCGGAGGAAGTTCTTTTAGATTTTAATCAGGATGCAAAAGGAGTTATTTCAAATATTTTACGAAATGTGTCAAGAAAAGAAGGAATTACGAAAGGGAGAAGATTAGCTTATTTGAATGTATTTGTAAAGTATCTTCAACATATTTATACGAAAGCCTCAACAGGGGACTTCAAAAATTTGGGATATACGGTCGAAGAAATTTGTCTATGGTATGATAGTTCCACTAGCACCAACAATTACTTCTTATCTACAGCTAAGACACAAAAAATAGAAATTCAATTTTTAGAATCGTAATCATGCAATTTCAAGTTAAATTTCAAGTAACATGATGATGATTATATATTTGTTGTCTTAGTTTACGAACATGTTTAGTTCATGAAGCTACGGTTATTCGAATGGCAACATTACGCGTTCTTCGATATTTAATTCAAGATGAAGACGATGTGACTGCTGTCACGTCTACTGGAATCCCGTACTTAATAGTTCGTTCCTTAGACGTCGTACTAAATAATTCAGGGGAAAGAATGCAAGCAGCACGATTTTGTCAAAAATTATTATCTATTCCTAATGGAGCACACAATTTTCCTAGTCCAGTGATTCGGGCATTAATCTCGATTGCTTTTGATGGTCTTATTGAGCACGACAAACTTCATCGAGGAAGTCTTTCTATACTATGTCAACTAGGTATAACTTTCAAAAGCATGAAACATTGTCTTATATTTTACAGACCGCTTTGCAGATTTAAGTTCCCTGCGATTACTTTATATTTGTAATAAAATTGTTATTTTAAAATTTTCTAGCTGTATTAAATCCGGAAAACTTCATTGAAAACGGCGGAGTTCGTGTACTACTACACAATATATTAGGTTGTACGTCTCCTATGGTTCTAGAAGCTATCCTAGGGAGTCTCCTTCATCTTCTCAATGTTCCTAAAACACGAAATGCTGCCGGTGTTAACCTTCATACATTGGTCGCTCCTCTTACTGATTTACATTTTAAACTTAGTGGCCACGAGCCTGCAGATAAAAACATGTAAGTGATTGTCAAACAAATAGTCATTAGTTAAGTAAAATATATAAATTATGGATTGAAATAATATTTTAAAATGTGTGCTTTTTCTTTGTATTTAGGGATGAAAGAGAATTAGGCTATCGTTGTGCAAAAGTGGCTATTGGTACTGTCCTCCGTAGTTGGAGTGGTATTGCTCATTTTTGTCAAAATGAAAATTCTGGTCTTCAAGCTCTGATAGACGCTTTGTATATTGAGCAGTTAGAAATTCGAGTATGCCGAGACAAATCAAAAAATTCTATCTAATGATATTGTAGCGTTTTAAAAGTACCATTGATGTGCTACGTTTTGTGACAAGAAGAAATTAATTTGTATTGTTTTTTTTAAATTAAGCGTACCATTCTAGATTTAGTCTGTGAAATAATCGGCCTCAAATTTCCCACTTGGACTGATGAAATAAAAGTAGCTTTATCCGCCGTTGACCCATCGTATCCGAAGGACAGCTGGAAACTTCAAGAGGGTTTTGTTGTTCAAGAGGCCTTAGTTGTTCTTCCTCATTTAGCAGTTCACACGTAAGCTATAAAAGTGGTACATAGGATGAGTAATTGTATATTATGTCGTATATTTTTTAATGTAGTTATCTGTCTCTTTCGTATGTTTTTAATCCAAGTCATGAAATCAAAAAACCAATAAATAAATTTCAATTTTGTTTTAATATTGTAGACCCAACATCACAGCGAATCACAAAGCCTTACTAGTGTATTGTTTTGCTCGTCGTGGTTTATTAGACGCTCTCGTAGAAGTAATTGTTACCAGTGACACGTTCATTAGTGTACGGGCGACAGTGTTATTAGGTGAACTTTTGAGTCTAGTCGATCAATACCTCCCTGTAGATTGTTTTGATCCTAGTCAGTGTATTCCTTCTTTGATTCGTCATGCCACAACGGATTCTCCACCCACACCTTTGCCTTCATCTTACTCAAGATCATCTTCAACATTCTCATCAAGTGCTACTGTTCAGTTAAAACAACATCGGGCCATGGAAGCCATTAGTGTTTTGAGTTCATTGCATAAAATTAAGTCTAAACCTCCTTTGCCTCACTCTGTCTTCCTTCAAATGCAACTTCAGTTTTCAGGGTATTCATCAAAACACCAACATAAATTTGTGGATCGTTTGGGGCAAGTTATATTGTCAAGGGTAAAATAATCTTGTTTCTGCGTTTTCTCAATTTTTAGATGCTCTACTTTTCTAGATTTTGCAACCCACTTTTGAACACAACCTGACAATTTAAGGTTTAATTTTGCATGTGTATTTTATTCTAGTTTCTTAGGAAAGAAGTCGAAGGGAGTCCTGGTAAAATTTTGAAGGAAAGTGGTGTGTGCACATCCAAAGATCCTCTTAGTTGGCATTGGGATATGATTTGTACTTTAATTCGAGTAAGTTAAGCAGTTTTACTTTACATTGCTTGCCTGTAAATTCAATTGTAACATTTTTAGATTTAGAAATCTAATTTATTAAATTTAATGTTTCCAGTGGGTACCGACTTCTTTAAGGAGAGTAGACGATTCTTCATGGCGTACATTTCTACGGCGGCTGGTTGATTTTTATAAACCCAGTAGCAATTTCTTTGCAAGGATGGAATTGGGGAAAGGCCAATCGACTTTGTTTTCTCGAGTGGGTTGTTATTTAGTTGAGTTTTTGGCTGATGAAGCTGAGGTATGTGAGGATTTTATGGTTATTGTATTATTTACTAACATTGCTGTAATTCATGTTTCACATTAATTTGGTTGAATACAAATTAGTAATTCGCAGTTTTTATAAATCGCTTTGACTTTAAATTAATTAATACGATAACATCTTTCATTTTTATAGAACTTCAGCGGAATTACATTACTGGAAGAACTTCTTGCCGACATTGCCAATCATCTGGATGAACTTCTTCGTCACACACAAAATCCATACGTTTGTTTTCTGAGTCCAAATAAATTGGAAACTACGGTGTCACAAACATATTTTCTATTTCTAGGAAAGCTTAGTCAAAGTCCTAAAGGCTTCAAAATGTTAGAACGACAAGAGATTCTACGAAGATTGATGGATTTAGTGAGAGAAATGCAGCATGATTGTTATGTGAAATTAGTTGTGTCTAGCCTGTATTATGGGGAAGAGTACTGTCGGTACGAATAAGATTTTCTTAAATTACTAGAAATCAAATTCTTTTCTATTAAATAATTAAATAATTAAATTCATTGTTG
Organism: Dicyrtomina saundersi; assembly: GCA_034695245.1. NCBI lineage: Eukaryota > Metazoa > Arthropoda > Collembola > Symphypleona > Dicyrtomidae > Dicyrtomina > Dicyrtomina saundersi. The sequence goes on along the minus strand of JAQFZE010000562.1, from coordinate 6,708 downwards.
ATAAGTATTTAATAACTAATTTGAATTTCAAATTTCAGTCGTATTTTAAGTGCTGCCATGATATCCACCGTAGATGGGGCTCGTCTGTACACAACACAATTTCTACGTGTTTTGATTCGGTCCAAGTTACAGGATTTTTGTAAGTGGGGGATCGAGCTACTCGTTAATCAGCTTAGTGATAAAAATCGGGCTATTTCTTTAACTGCTTTGGATATTTTGGAAGAAGCTATTCATGACAAAGTAAGGTTTACTGTCTTTTGTACTTAAAGCAAAAACAAAATGACAATGTATGCAAAATAAATGTTTTAAAATATGAGCGATGTTTTTTCTTTAGATGTTTTTGGAATCTCTGATTGCACTTCGACCAACTTTAACCCATTTAGGCGATCGTGGGCTTCTTTTGTTAATTTGCTTTTTGTCTTTGCCATCTGGATATAAATTTTTGATGGAAGCTAATTTTCTTCGAAGCGAAATTGAAAAGTGGCAAACTCATTTTAATAAAAGGTATGCATTTATTTCAGTAATGGTTTAGCAATTACAATGTTAATTGCTAATTATATGCTCAAATATAGTCTGATTGAAATTTGTACATGTCATTTGCGTAAAAGTTTGTAAGAAGCTTAGAATTTTGTTTTTACTTCTTATGTAGATACGTGGAACTTATTGAAGTTCTTGTCCGTGACTCTGTTTCCACTATGAGAAGAGGTGAAGATGGAAAGTACCCAGATAGAGGAAGTCATCATCAAGAACAATCAAAGTTTGTAGATATTTATGTTCCACCGCATCTGTATGGCCAACTAGCTCAACACAAACCTGGTTTAGATCTGCTGAAGGAGGTGGGGGACATTAACGGTTTAATTGACATTGTAGTCGAGAAGAAGTGTAAGACAGCTGAGGAAACGCGTGAGTTAAAAGCCAGTCTTTGGGCCTTGGGCCATTTAGCTACTTCGGTTGATGCTTTACAAATTGTTGAGAATGGGGGCGTTATAGATACAATGGTTGAACTGGCTCAGAATTGTGAAGTTTTGTCCGTTCGTCATACTGCCTTCCACTGTCTTTGCCTCATATGCTGTACACAGCCCGGTGCTGAAACTCTTCAAAAATATGACTGGCATGCCATGCCTCGAAGTCATCATGAAACTTATCCAATTTGGGGAACTTTGTCATTCGCAGATAAGTTTCCCAAAACAAAATTATTTCCCGACTTGGAAGCGGATTTAGAACCCGACCAACTTGATAGAACATCAATGAATTCAAAAACAGACACATGCAGTAATATTTTACTGGAAGACGAAGAGGATGTCGAAAGTATCCTTTTTATGTTTGAACCCGATGACCCAAATTTGTCGCCCCAAATGGATTCGGATCCTATAATTACTTCACACCCAACAAATCATGTCGTTAATAATCGACACACGATTAATTTGGATGAAAGTTTGTTAAGTGAAGACGAGCCGGATGGAGATCCATTGAGTTCTATTGCAGGCAATAGTATTGAAGCAGAGCAACTGCCTAGAAAAATATCCTATGTGCATCATCGTAGCCAAAGTGATTCTGTGACATTGGGAAATGCTAATAGTGGTAAAAATTGCAGTAGTGGAGGTGGAAGCAATACTAGTAGCGGCACTGTTAAAAACAATAACCAGGTGCATATATTAGGAAGTACTAAGAATGGACCAGTACCTATTGGGACAAGTACACTAAAGCCTGGATTTTTTGGAGGAGGGAGTCTGAGGGGAAGAGTTTCTTCATTTTTGAGTGGGAATACGGGTACTGGGACAAGTGTAGGAAGTGGGAGCGGGAGTAGTCGTCTTGGAACGATCGGGAGTGGAAGTTGGCGTTGGGGGAAAAGTCGTTCAGAAAGTATGGAAACTAGTGGGATCAGTTCCAGTGAGCCTTCCCCCATGAGTAAAAGCTTAATGATTACACCGTCAGATCATACCCAAACTTTAAGTCCTATTCCTAGTTCAGCCTCTATTGCTACAGTGAAATCTAATCAACCTTCCCTCTCCAATTTAAGTCCACCTTCAACAAGGGGTAAGTGCAGTACTTTGACTTATTAAAGCCGGTCATTCATAATCAATAGGAGTTGTTTCCATTCCTAAAAAACTCTTTGATCTCTCGCATCTGCAAATCATTCTTTTCTTTGTTTCAAAGAAGACAGGCAGGCTGTTCAATTATTGGTTATGTATTTAAAATATTGAGATTTATTTTTATTTTTACCAGATACTGTAACTGACCCTGGAACGAGATTCGGTTCTCCCAGTCATGTTTATCGAAGTACCATGCGTAAGCCAGTTATACGAATACCAATTTTAAATGATCCAGATATTTATCCAATCCAACACCGTCGTGCCAATTCTATTCGGGAAATGAAAGCTGGCAGCTTAGATCGACATTTTATATTGTCACCAAGAGATCTTTTTAATGAGTCGAAATTAATGCGAGTGAATTCTTCCATTACGTCTTTGTCCACTCCATCGTTCCGTAATAGACCTGAGGTGGAAACTAGGGGTCCTTGTTACATGGGTTTATGTCTTCCCAAAACCTTCAGTATGATTTTCCTGTCGGGAGGAGATACAAAGGTACCACTTGGATATGATCATGACGAACCTGAATCTAATCTGGCTTCAGCCAGTAGCCGTGAATCTGATGGTTAGTTGACGAAATTGCTTTAATTGCTTTTGTATATAATTCATTATAATATCATGCTCAAAAGTTGCTGATTACTGACGTAGTTAACTTAATTTTGTTTCGTAATAATTATAGGAATAAATTTTGGTTCAGCTCAAAATATTCGGTTAGATGGGAGACATGGCGTAGATGAACCTTTTGAATTCCATACGGCTCAATCCTGTCTCGGATGTATGCGATTGCGAGAGATAAAACCTATTCATGCCATTGGTGGTAAATTTGTTTAATAATTGCTTGATCTGTGTTGCAAAATAGTTGTATTCTGTTGTCACAGTGGTGTAATTACTTGAAAAATTAATCAATTTTCGATATGATTGTGAGACAAGGTGATTTCTAAGCTAAGTTTTCGCTAATGTTGTGTATGACAGATGACACGGCTGTGAAGAGCATGGAAAATCTGACGGTGACTTTAGGGACGGAAGGGAATCGAAACTCAATGGTATCCATTGGCTCTGTTGTGAGTGGAAGTAGCTTAGAATCAAATGACAAACGAAGAATCATTCCAGACAGTCCACACGGGAAAAATTTATTAAGAAAAGAAATCATTCGACTTGTTTCCAATATGATGAGTTGTGTGGGTGCGAAAGCTAATGAACAAGGACTGCTACGGTAAGCAAACAGTAAACTAAGATTTATAACATGATTTTTAGTTTTTAGTATATGCCTACATATTCTATTATTTGGAATAGTGTGTGCTGAAAAATGTACGAGAAAAATGTGTATGATTGATTTTTCAAAATTTCTCTCGATTTAATTAATTCATGAAATCATTTCTATTAGCTTAAAGCAAAAATTCCCACGTGCTTTCCATGATCTCTGCTTATACTCTGAACTGTGTGCTCTCATCAGCAGTTATAATGTTCGACTACCGCTGAGAAGATTTCTTCAAGAATTGTTCCTAGACTTACCGTTTGAAGAGGTTACTACATTTTTAATTTTTAATTGATTATTTTCATCTCACGAGGGGTAATTTATAATAATGTAGTTCAAACTAAAGATAGATGCAAATAGAGGAGCTTACAAAATTCTTTGTTTGTTTTACTACTGTTTTATCACTAGTTTTACACTGTGGCTGATAAAATCCTAAACCCTGAAATCGAAACACCGTCATCAATTTGTGCATCTGCTTCTTCTGCCACTACAACGGATACGAGTGAATCCTCAACCGTTATTGAAGTTCCTATCGGCCCAAACTTAATCAGCGGCGAAAATAACAACAACAACAATAGTAGTACCAATAGTGAGGGTAATAGTACTATTATGGAAGTAGATGACCCCGACCCGACACCATGTCCCAGTCCCAGCCCCAGTGATGAACTTGACTCAGATTATATTGATTTAAAGTAAAAGCAACATAAATACAACCTATAGAAAACGAAAATAATAATAGAAAATATTTAGTTAATTATTACTCAGGAAATAATTACAGCGCTGAACAAATACATAATAATGAAAACTATAATATATTCTTTGACCATTAAGTTTAAGTCCAATAATTTTCTTGAATTGAGGCTAATCAATCTGTTAAATGGTACTGGCACTATTGCATTAATTAACTTAATTTGGAAGTACATAGATTAATTGTAAGTGCGAGACTAAGTTCAAAATTCTATAAATTGCTTTATTCTGTATTCTTTTTTAGATTATGTACCTTACCTACAGATGTAAATGTAACATGTAACTACAACCAATCCTGTTCATCATGATTTATAAGTATTACTTTCAAGAAGTTCAGCTTCACTTCATTTATTCACTTTGTAAATACTGTAAATCTAGTTCTTAAAACAATGTATAAAAGCATGGAAATGTACATTGTTATTAAACCATGTTATATGTTTTGGATAGAAACAGTAAAAGAATTGGAAGTAATTAAAAGCGCATGCCACGAAGGGCAGCTGGCTGCCTACTAATATTGTAAAATTTGAGAATAAGTATTGTGACAAAGTTGTGATTTATGATGGTGTGTGGTGATTGATACGGAGTTTATGATTTAATAATTTATTAGCAATTTTATGCGTATTGTAATTTTAAGAACAGAAAAATATATTTAAAATCGACCAACATTTGAATTGCATTTTTGCAGTGTGTTATCACCATATCTTCATTTCTATGCTGAACTTTTGTTAAATTGAAATAGATAAATAATAATAAGTAGACATTTTTGTAACTTTTATTTTACGCTCCAAATCAAAGTAAAAAAAAACGAAGATACTTAAATGAGAGCTGTCAGATTAGGAAAATTATTTTTGGATCCATTTATAAGGAAAATCAAGCAGGCTATTAATGATAAAAGTGATTGAATTATATATTATGTTCTATGGAATTTCTTAATGAACGCATTGAATTGCATTTTGCCATTGTTTTATTCATTACTCTTAACTTCTAATAATAATGTACGAAAGCGAGTGTGATTTAGAAATATGTGTACAGATAGAAAATTGGGATTATTGTTTATTTTGAATTCAAGTTAAACTTCCGCTCGCATACTTATGCCGCAATTCTTAACTTCACACTGTATACATATTGATTATATGCAAAATATGGGACACGAATTTTAAATATTTCTGGTTGGATACAAATAGTCATTAGAGACATGTTATGTATGTGTTTTATAGAGAGATTGAGATTATAATTTAATATATACCTTACATATATTACTACAACTTCTAGTACTATAGGTATGAGATGTGACGTATGAAGTATGTTTACAAATTACTGCCTAAAAATTGTATTTCTGTGCTAGTATGTCAAATGTGTTGTCAATTCACTCACCATAATATGGCAGGTACTATTAAACATTTATAAAGATTGTTAAAATAAATACATATAAATTCAAAAATGAAAACACCTGCGCTTTTAGTAAGTAAATTACATTGTTACAATAATAAATTAAATATATAGGAAAGGAAAAAATTAAAATAATAAATTATGATAAGGTAATTAATTATATCTACTGTAGTAGTAATATTATAATGATAAAGGTTCTCATTTTTTATATATGATGGTCACTACCTACCTATACCTATAAGCTTTATATACTTACAAAACTGGAAACTTAATTAGTTTATTTATATAAGGATTGAAATAATTCGGAGCAATTTGTATTGATATAAAATATCACTTGTTTAATACACAGTATCTCAGTGATCACCTGCTATAGGTTACTAAATCCTTATAGGGAGGACATAATCTGCTGAAACGTAGTAAATTCTAAAAATAGTAAAATTCGTTTATCTTTTTTTTCTATTTTTCTGTTTATTAACCGCGAAAATCTAGAACCGTTTTACTGAATGAAGGTCGAATGTGTCGCTAGATTATACAAAAATTAGTTTAGCAATGCAAAAAACGTAAGCAAAATTAAATAATTTTTTTAAAAGTAAATCGTAGTATTTCTTTGGAATGTAATACTTTTCTGCAAATTCTTACCTCCCTACTGTGTCACATAATGTAGTCATCTTTCAGATTTAAATAATAAAATATGAACAAGATCTACATGATGTACGGTAATACAATAATAATATACTAGGTACTACATACATAAGATGTCATCAATACTAATAATTTAACCAGTGCTTAAATCCATTCATGCTTATGATAATATTATTACTATAGGAATGTACCTATATAGATTTTATTCATGCCAGCATATATATGCCTGTTTACTATTATTCCTATCCTCACTAAATAAAAATCGAATTACTTGCGATTAGTAATAATTGGTGATTGGGTAATAGCTTTTAATTTTTCATTATTTTCCCCTGAAATCTGGAGAATTATTATTAAAACACGTATTTCATAACCACTACAACTTTTCAGTTGCAAAACTAAAATTATTAATATGGAATATGGATTCACACATACTTAAGGTAAAAGGTAATGAACGTCTCCATTTTTTGTATTCTGCTTTTGGATTTTTAATTCAGTCCTTCTATTATAAATATCACAAATTTCATATGAAGTCTGCTGATATTGTTCGGATTCTGCACATTTGGAATTCTGCACCTGGTAGAATAA